>CAKNXH010000651.1:97120-114871 GCA_932178445.1 Andricus quercusramuli | reverse complement strand
TGAGCTGGAAAAGAGGAGAAAAAATGCTGTCATACCCTACCCCTTTTTCAGCTTGAAAAATAACCAATAGTTGTTATTTACGACAATTTCATAACTTTCTTTGAATTTATTCGAGATTTTTCGAGCTGGAAAAGGGAAGAAGAAAGTTATGTAACGACCTACCCCTTTTCCAGCTAGAAAAATAACAAAAAATTGTTATTTATGACAATTTGAAAAAACTTTTTTTGAATCAACCAATAGATTTTAAATATCTAAAATCATATTGGGAAATTTCTTATAATTAATATCAAATTAAAAAAAGAATATTGTAAAATAAGAAATAGTGATGTTTTGAGCTGGAAAACGGACGAAAAAATGCTGTCATACCCTACCCCGTTTCCAGCTCGAAAAACAACCAAAAATTGTTATTTATGACAATTTTATTAATTACTTTGAATCATTCAATAGATTTTAACTATTTAAGATAAAATTGAAAAATTGTTTATACTCAATAGTAATTTAAGAAAAAACAATTTTCTAAAATAAGAAAAAGTAATGCTTTGAGCTGGAAAAGGGAAGGAAAAATTCTGTCATAGTCTAACCCTTTTCTAGCTTGAAAAATTACCAATAATTGTTATTTATGACAATTTAAAACAGTTAAGTTTCCGAAACAAGAATATAAACTTGCAAGGAAAAAAATAATTTAGAATCAAATAGCTGACTTTTTAATCAAAATTATAAATTTTTTTAAACCAGATTCTAATTTGAAATGAAAACTAGCTGAATTCCATAAAAAAGAAAATTAAAAGAAAAAAATACTCGTTTCCAAAAAAAAACAAAATCGAATGTTCAAATAAATAGTTAAATTTTCAAACATATAGTAGAATTTTCTACCAAAATAGTTTATTTTTATACAAGAAATATGCATCTTTCATATAGAAGTTAATTTATTCACCAAATAAGACAAATTCTCCAGAAAATAGTTGAATTAAAAAAAATAATAAAAATACAAAAAAATTACAACCAAAAATGGAATAGATCAATTTTTGGTTGCAACAATTTATTTTTTTACAAGAAGTACAAAAAACTTCGGGCGAGGGTTTTTTTTACAATATTTTTTTATTTTATTGTGTTTTTATTTCCAAAAATATTTGCAAAGAGGCAAAATTTTATCCTAAATTGTGAAATCTTGAAGGTAATTAGAAAATTAAAAATCCCAACTATTTTTTGTTATAATTCAATTCTTTTTGCTTGAAAAGTCTACTATTATGTTTTTGATTTAGGATTAATTTTTTGAAAAAATTCCATTATTGGGTTGAAAATTCAACTATTTTCATGAAAATTCAACTTTTTTAAATTCATTATTTTTGGCCGAAAATTCGTTCATTTTCTGGATGAATGCAACTTTTTAAAATTGAGAATTGAATTTTTTTAGTTGAAATATCTACTGTCGCATTTTTTTCGAGACATCACCTTTTTGGATTAAATATTGAACTATTTGGTTGAAGTTTTTTTTTCCTTGTTGACAGGAAAATTTGTAGAATTTTCAACCCTTTCGTGGAAAATTCAAGTCTTTGTTTTTTATTATTTTCTTTTTTGATTTGAAAATTCATATTTTCTGGTAGAAATTGTACCTTATTTGGTTGAAAATGCAACTGATTTATTAAAAGCTTTATCATTTAGTTTAAAAAATCAGGCTTCTGGTTGAAAATTCAACTAACTATTTAAAAAAAATTTTTTTTGTGTAAAAAATTAATTTTCTTCATTGAAAATTCATGTTTTCGATGCAACATCTAATTATTTATTCAAAAATTTATCCAGTTTGTTCATTACGATTTTTTGCTCAAGTGTGAATTTCTACTACTTTAGATTTTAAGAAGACTGTGTCCATGAAAAAATATTTACTCTTACTGATCTTAGTTCAATAAGATTGTGACTTTTCTTCTATTCCAATAGTTTCAATCCATTAATAATAAAACTCGCCCATTTCTATTTTTTTACAGAATTAAGTTCGCAGGTGGATTTTGTCACTATCCGACAAAACCGTATACTAACGGATGAGCAACATATTAATTTACACGCTGATGACGACCTACGGCTAGTAAAATATAAGCCAGACTTATCACCAGCATTAAGGACGTTAAATAGGGGAATAAGTGGAAGAGGACGTCTCGCTTTGGACGAAAATACATTTTTAGTACGAAAGGGTGTCTTAACAATTGGATGGTTAAAGAAAGACAAGATTGCCCCATTATTTAATGCATTGAACGAGATGGTTGCATATAGCCATCCACACGAAAAGATACTTAGAATGAATGCTCCATCTCGTCAACTAATGAATATAGGAGGCTCTTATCCTCCCCCTTCAAATGCACAACCCGATGGCACCGGAAGGTACATCAATCATAGAAGACAGGGCAGATCAGGCAGATCAAGCAGCTCCAGCAGCTCTAGTAGCTCCGGCAGCGACAACAGCTTCGGTTCTAGGGACTCTACCACCTTCAGCGGCTTCAGTGGCCCCAGCAGCCCCGCAGCACACTGAGTTCTAGAAGCTTCAAAAACCTCTATCTCTCTATCCCTACAAATGCACCTTACTCCGTACCCCACTTCCATCCACGCCTCTCCCCTCCATTTCGGTTAGAGAGCAGCTTCGGCTCTGGCGACTTCCACCTTTAGCGGCCTCAGCAACCCCGCAGCACATTGAGTTCTAGAAGCTTCAAAAACCTCTATCTCTCTATACCTATAAATGCAACTTACTCCGTACCCCACATCCATCCACGCCACTCCCCTCCATTTCCGTTAGAGATCAGCTTCGGTTCTGGTGACTTTTCCACCTTCAGCGACCTCAGCCACCCCGCAGCACATTAAGTTGTATAAGCTTTAAAAACCTCTATTCCTCTATCCGTATAACTTCCCACTCTCTCTTCTCTTCTACCATGTCTTATTCGGTCATATCGTATTATCCTCACCACTGGGACCCTACTCAGTACTCCACTTCCATCCAAGCCTCTCCCCTCCATTTCGGTTGGAGAGCAGCTTCGGCTCTGGCGACTCTTTCACCTTCGGCGGCCCCAGCGACCCTGCAGCACATTAGGTTCTATGAGCTTCAAAAACGTCTATTCCTTTATCACTCTATCTTCTCTTCTATCATATCTTATCTGGTTATATCTTGTCATTCCCTCAGCTGGTCCTCTACTATGTACCCTACTCTTATCCACGCCTTTCCCCTCCATTTGCCTTAGAGAGCAATTTCGGCCCTGGCGACTCTTCCACCTTAAGCGCCCCAGCAACCCCGCAGGACATTAAGTTCTATAAGCTTCAACAACCTCTGTTCCTCTATCCATATAACTTCACACTCTGTCTTCTTTTTTATCATGTTTGATCAGCTCATACCTTCTCATTCCCTCAACCGGACTTTTAATCCGAACACTACTTCCATCCACGCCTCGCCCCTCCATTTCCGTCAGATCCCCACTTCTACCATTAACCACTACTTCCCCTCTCACAATTATCCTTATAAGCCTTCTGGTACTCACACCCCTGTACCTATAACTCCCTCATGGTGTGTCCTTACCACCTACTCCCAACTCCTACTTATCAAACCTTCTTTTATTTATGTTCTTTCCCTCCCAGCATACGGAATTACAACTCCTACTTTCCCACCGCTGCTGCACCATACCTCACTTCCCATACTTCCCAGCCCTGACTCTCCACATTGTTCCTACTTCTTCACCACTCCCTTTCCTTAATCTCTTCACTTATTCCTTATAGCCCATATAATTACTTCCTCCTCTTTTGTTTACTCTTCTCCTTCAGGAAAACATAACAATAGAAGGATGGACGGACCAGTGCTACCAATTTCGGGATCTTTCCGTATTGCGCATGCGTCGCGCCAAGAACTGAATTGGTTACTGTTGGCGCCCTTATTTGGAATGATTTATTTTTGTTTTGTTTTTGTTAATAATTGTACACAACGATTAATTATTGTAAGGTGCATAAAGATATTAAAAACGATTTTAAATTCATATTTGTATTTAAATGTATTTAATTATTAAATAATAATTATTAAATAAATAAATAATTAAATAAATAATTATTAAATTATTTAATTTAATGTATTTAAATATTGTTTAAGTATTTTTTAACCAATTAGTTCAACATTCTTTTCTATCCTGTGCTAATGGATCATATATTATCATCCCCTCCACTGGCCACTTCCTCCATCCCTAACTTCCATCCCTTCAACGCAGCTCCTCACTTCTTACTTCTCTTCCTCTACCATTGACCATGAGCCACCAATTCCACTTTCATACTAGCCTTCATAATCCCTCCCATATCCCTTCTCTACACCAATCCTCCCTACACCAATAGTACTTCCCCACCACCTATTTCCCATCCCTACTCCTCCACTCTTCCATGATGATGTTCCCTCACCCCCTTCTCCAGCTACACCACCTTCTCCAGCTACACCACCTTCTCCAGCTTCACCACCTTCTCCAGCTACACCACCTTCTCCAGCTACACCACCTTCTCCAGCTACACCACCTTCTCCAGCTACACCACCCAATATTTAAATTTTCTACCAAACTAGTTGAATTTTTTACCATAAATATAAATTTACAACAATGACAGTTGATTTCTAAACAAATTGTTCAAATTGAACAGTTAAATTTTTCAGTAGAAATGATCATGTTTCAACAAAACAGTTGAATCATCATCACGAAAATATGTATTTTCAACAAAAAAGTTAATTTTTAAATTAACAATTGCATTTTTAACGAAGAAAAATGATATTTAAACCAAAAAGATAATTTTTTCCGAGAATGACGAATTTTCAGCAAAATCAAGAAGAAGACCACAAAAGATTATTTTTCAATAAATCAATTCATTTTTTAACAAAATAATTAAATTTTTAACAAAGTATTTTAATTTTTAAGCAAAAAATATTAGTTTAAAAAAAATGTAATTTTTCGCTTTTTTTTATATTTTTAACTGAAAAATATTCTAATTAGAAATAAAAAACAGGTGAATTTAAACAAAAAAACGAGTTTTAAGAAAACAGTTGACTTTTCAAACGAAAAAGATTATTTCTTGTCAAAATAGTTTAATTTTTAACAATATAATTAAGTTAAATTTTTAACAAAAAAGTTGATGTTCAACCAAAAAGTTTACTTTCAACCAAATTGATGAATTTTCAAGACAAAAAAACGGATTTTCTACAAAACAGTTGATTTTTTCACTGAAAACTGTCACTACAAAAAAAAAAAGAAAAAAAATGACTTGAATTTTAAGTTAAAAAAATAAGTTTTGCAGAAAAAAAAATAATTTCTGAATAAATGGGAGAGTTCGGTCTAAAAAAGATGAATTTTCAACTGGAAGAGATGAATTGATGAAGAGATGAAGAGGCGAATTCTCAACAAAATATACGAATTTTCAATGAAATAGTTAAATTTAAGAAAAAGATAAATTCCCAACAAAAAATCTTTAAAAAAAACTGATGAATTTTCAATACAGAAGAGGGAATTTTCCATTCAAGAGCACGAATACAAAAGATGATTTCCGAATAAATTACTTGAGATTTGAACAAAAAAGTTGATTTTTGAAATAAAATAATGAATCTTTTATGAGAAAAAAAAACAATTTTCAACAAAATGTTCAACTTTCTACTGAAGATATGAATTTTCAACCCAGAGGTACAATTTTGTAATAAAACAGTTAATTTTTTAACTAAAAGTGGCGAATTTTCAATCCAAGAAAACGACTGAAAAATATGGCTTTTACAAAACAAACTAGTTCGATTTTTGAAAAAATAATGACATTTTCAACAAAATTATTGAATTTTCAACCAAAAAGTTGAATTTTTGATAGAAGAAATTAATTTTTAATTAATTTATTAATTTTAATTAATATACAATACTGATGTGTGAGAGATTTCAATTAACGCTATAGGAATAAGAACAAAATTGGCTGCCTCGCCCCACTGGATACTTCGCCCCACTAGTTGCCTCGCCCGACTGGCTGCCTCGCCCTGTTCTACTCTACTATGCGGAATAGTAAAAACTACTTGAATTCTTAGTACAAATGATCCAGCATTTCTCTTCAGTCATAGTTGAAAATTGAACGGTTGAATATTTATTTTTGACGATTTTTAATTAAATATATGTAAAGCGCGATAATTAAATTATTCCTATACATAGATACTCACAATACTGATGTGCGCGAGAGTGAAGACAAGTTGAACTCACCTGAAAAAAAAGAAAAGACTCTTTCAGTAAACATAATTTTATAATTTTGAAATTCTGGTAATTTTGACTAATTATGAACGAAAGAAGTCAGATATAAATTTGAGTAAACACTGTTTTTTGAATAATTATTCGTCAAATAATAATGTAAATTTAGAGAGCTGCACAAATTTAAATTTAGGAAATTGAGTTGAGAAAAAATCAAAATTGAAAATCTTCCTTAAACGATCAACAATAAAATTTAAGTACGGAATTTTTTTAAATAAAAAGAAACTAAAATTTCAAAGATCAAATGTGCTTAACACAGTCTTGCACGTCTCAATATAAATAAAAAAAATAATAATAAAAAAAGAGGAGAAAAAAAATTTGAATGTACATTGTCGAAAAAATTTTTAAATATGAAAAGTTTAAAAAATGTTTGTGAAGATTTTGATATGAAAACGCTGAAAGAGATCTTTGACTAACAACATTAATTTTCAATAAAGTGGTTCAACTTTCAGCTAAGTAGTAGAATTTTTAGTCAAAGAGATTGAACTTTTATTGAAAAATATTAATTTAAAAGAAAATACATGAATTTTCAACCAAATAGTTAAATTTTCAACGAAAAATATCATTTTTCAACAACAAATGAAATAGTTGTATTTTCAGTTTAAAAAAATGTAATTTTCGATCAAAAAAAGACGAATTTTGAACAAAATAGTTGTATCTTTAATAAATAAAAACAATGTTCAAGAAAGTAGTTTTTGAAAACACAACAGTTGAAGCAGCGAGAGCGCCAGCTGACGATTCCTGTAGAGGATCCTCGGAGGGTCCTGGATATGTTCCTGGACAGGATCCTGCACACGAACCTGTACAGGTCATCTTGACGGTTCCTTGACGGTTTCCTTCACCAAATTCCTGTATAGGAACCATCAAGATTACATGCAAAGGTACGTGTGGAGGTTCTGGTTGAGCAATTTGTCCAGGAACCTCCGAGGGTCCTGGACATGTTTCTGGACATGATCCTGCAAAGGTTATCTTGACGGTTCCTTGACGGATTTCATCGCCAAGTACCTGTACAGGAACCGTCAAGATGACCTGCACAAGTACGTGTGCAGGTACGCGTCCAGGGACATGTACAGGAACCTCCGAGGATCCTGGACGTGTTCCTGGACACCATCCTGCACATGTTATCTTGACGGTTCCTTGACGGGTTTTATCGTCAAGTACCTGTACAGGAACCGTCAAGATGACCTGTACAAGTACGTGTGCAGTTACGCGTCCAGGAAAATGTACAGGAACCTCCGAGGATCATGGACATGTTCCTGGACATTATCTTGCAAACAAACCTGCAGAGCTAATCTTGATTTCCTGTGATTGTCCACGATTTCAAAATAGTTTTAACAGATTTAGTAGAATTTCCAAATTTTGAAAATATCTCTTATAGTGCAAAGATTGTAAAAGCCTTCTTTTTGAAATCATTATCATGAGGTGATGTTACCAGTAAAGATGATTGGATTTCAAAGTAATACCTTGGCGGTAAAATTACCTGCTCTCATCGAGGCAGTGAAGTAGATCATCCACATATTATTGATATCATTTTACGTTGAAAAACACAGATAATTTAATTCTTGAATATTAAATAGATTCTAATTTCATGTTTGTCGTCACTATATTTTTATTGCGGAGGTACGGAAATTTTGTGAGACACCTCAACAGTTTCGAAATCAGATGAGAATAATCATAACAATACTGATAATAATGATAAATAATTTGAAGACCTCAGAAGAAAAACATTGATATCTTTAATTTGTGAGATAACTGCTACCTCCTATATGTGTACTCTAATGAGTTAGTCACACTGTAACCAAATTCTTCTTTAAGGTGTTAATCAGTTTTTCCTCCACCTTGAAATAATGAGGATTGTTTATACTTTTGTTTTAAATTTGGCGATCATACTCAATTCTGTTGATGAACATGGTAGGTAATATAATATATCCATGAAAAATCCTTGAAAAATTGTTATAATATCTTTGGAGAACTTATAAAATCCATTAGAATCTTCTCAAACCTCTTCAAAGTTCCTTGGATGTTCTCAAAATACCCTAAGATTCTTTGAATCCTTTGGAATACCTCTGAATGATTTGAAATTTATTGAAAATTTTTTGGTATATTTTGAATCACCCTAAAATATTTTCAACGCTTGGAAATCTTCTGATACCCCTTGGAAATTTATTATTAAAAGAATTACCAAACAAATCTTTTAATTAAAAAAAATTACTCTAATGTGAGATGATACCCCATACGGTAGTATACGTGGAACAAAGATGCTTGATGCTGGAAAAATCTGATCAGATTAACTAAAAAGACCATTGTCTCATTTCCATATGGTGACCTTATTCAAATAGTATCATTGATAAAGATAAGGAAATGTTTATAATACAACCTACACAAGAAAGAGAGACAAAACGTGCACCAACCTACATTCTAGGTATCACCGGACAAACTGAAAGAATTATCAACAAACAGAACATCCAAACAATATTTGAACCACGTGCGAAAGAAGAAAACTGCTGAACAACCGTGAAGATAAAAAGGCACCTCTCAGTGATCCAGGAGTGCATAAAATCCCTTGCTCTTGTGGCACAGTCTACATTGGAGAAACCGGGAGGGCGGTGAGCCAATGTGTAGAGGACCAGGAAAGTAAAGTCAGGCTAAGACAATTTAGGCAGCGAGCACTAGCTGAGCGTCATATCGAAACAGGATATAGAATTTTATTTGGAAAAAGAACCGTCATCGCAAAAACATACAATATTTTTTCAGGAAAATATACAGAAGTGATTGAAATCTTAAAAGACCCTAATAAAATCAATAGAGATGATGGATATAATACCCATCCGATTTGGCTTTCCATCCTCCTGAGTTTTTCAAAAAAAGACTCGATTGGGCAATCAAGTTCGATTAGCCCCAATAATGGGGCACTCTGACCAATTACAGGCCAGCAAGGTTCGTAGTTATGCACAGGATTGAAACCCGAAACACCTCCTTTCATTATAATCAATCATCGTACAAGCATTAAATCTATTACTTTATCTTTCAATTTTCCTTCCGTTTTCAATTTCTCTACTTCTTATACTCTACCAATCTTTTGTCTACCAATGTTTCTGCTTTGTTTATAGAATCAAGTTTGCAAGTCGATCGACAGCTAACCGATGAGGAAATTATTGAACAACACGCTTCTAAGGATATGTCGAGGACATTTTTCAAACCTCCCATTTCAACACCAGTGTCAAAGGCATTACATAGAGGGTTGGATAAAGCAGAACGACGCCTGCCTTTAGGAGCAGATACATCTTTAGTAAAAAAGGGTCTCTTAGTTATCGGATGGTTAGATAAAGGCAAGGTTGCTCCATTATTTCACGTGAATAACAATGAGGTTGCATATCATATAACAGCTAGACAGACCCTGAAAATGAATGCTGCATCTCGCCACCTAATGGGTGTAGGCGGCGATTATGTTAATCCTAAAAATCTACAACCAGATGGCTCCACAAGATACATCAGCCATGGAAGACATGGCAGCTCCAGCAGCGACAGCAGCTTTGGCTCCGCGAAATCCAGCATCTTCAGCGACAACGAGAGCCCCACCGGAAGCCCCGACAGAGATTAAATTTTATCAATTGTATCAAGAAGGATTTTGTAGCCACTTCACTCCTCACCAAGTCACTTTCCTTACTTTCCGAATCTACCACCCTTGCATCCATCCATTATTAGCACCCTCTTGTAGATCATCTATACCCACAAACTCAAATAATTTCATTACAGAATGGTAACTGGATTCAAATTTTTTGTTTGTCGTCAGCACAGTTTCATTGTATGCGTACGCAAATTTTGTAAACCACCTAAAGAATTTTGAAAGCAGATATGAAGAATAATAATCATAATAAAAAATGTAAAAAACTTGGAAAGAAAACCTTGACGCCTAAAATTTGTGAGACAAAGACTGCCTTCAATATGTATACTCTAATGAGATGATCATTTATAATGTTACCAAATTCTTCGTTAAAGCATGAGTCAGTTTTTCCTTCACTTTGAGAATATGAGGAGGGTTCATGATTTGGTTTTCATTTCGGTGATCATCTTCAATCATATTGGTGAATATAGTGATATAATATTTCATAATTTTGAAAATATTTTAAGCTTACCAAGAATAAAAATTGATCTATTTGATACGCATCCTATCCCTTCAGTTAATACAGTTAATCGGTTCTTCCCTAATCTTCCAAAAAGGCTGTTATTTGCCCACTCCTCAAAATATGTAAACAATACTTCTAAACCAAATCTTGAAATCACTGAATGGTAATCTTTTGATCAGTATCAATTTTGATTCAGTATCAAAATTTACCTATTTCTGTTAACTTTACAGAACCAGGGTCACAGGTGCACCTCAGGAAAAATCACCAAAGAATACGACCACTCACTGATGAGGAAATTATTGCACAATACGCGTTTGAGGATATGTCGAGGTTTTTTTATGATCCTACTGATCACCCAGTATTGAGAACGTTACATAGGCGATATGGTACAAGAGGACGACGCCTGGCTTTAAAAGCAGATACATCTTTGGTAACAAAGGGTATTATAGTCATTGGCTGGTTAGATGGAGGCAAGGTTGCTCCATTATTTGACGAGAATAATAATGAGGTTGCATATCATAAAATAGCTAAACATACACTGAAAATGAATGCTGCATCTCGCCAACTGATGGGTGTAGGCGGGCTTTATGTTAATCGTATCATGCTACTACCCGATGGTACCACAAGATACATAAATCATGGAAGACGTGGCAGTTCCAGCAGCGAGAGCAGCTTTGGCTCCGCGAAATCCAGCATCTTCAGCGACACTGAGAGTCCCATCGGAAGTCCTGGCAGACATTGAGATGTTTTCTTATCCCTATTTCCTCACATTTATCCTATCCTTTTCTATCTGCCCTGATCAAATCTTATCATCCACTCCACACTACAGGTACTTCACTCCCTTCCTACTGCTTCCCTTCCTTCCCGAAACGATTATCCTCATAACTTGTTGTCATTAGCCCTCCTCTACCATTTCCTTATTTCACCTCAACTCTTCTCAATTTCCCAACCATACTACCCTCCTCCCTACTTACGCCAACATCAGTTCTTATCCTTCCTTTTCTACTTTTCCTGCTGAGGGGGAAAAATATCAGTCTGACTAAACTATACCCGAGCGAAACTATGAGGGTTGCCTTCTAAGGCTACAAACCCTAGGAACACAATGTATCTGAAGTAGCTCTGAAACAATTAATCAAAAGATTGAACGATATTAAAAAGTATGTTTATGTAACAAATCTGGGAGTTTTTTATTACCAATATCCCATTAAGGCTAAAGTAGGGGGTAATGTAGCCTAGATAAGTCACCGGAGAAAATCAATTCCAAATGCTCGCGCAACGAATGATTGTCGGTGGCCAATTTTTTTCCTTCTGGAACCTCAAATCCATATTTGAGGCGCAAAGTCCCTGTGGATTGTCAACACTTGCGATAAATAGGCTGAGTTCCTCAAATATGGATTCGAGCTTCCATGACGAAAAAAGTTGCGCCCTGAAAATCTTTTCCAGGGATTCGAAAGTATTTTAAAAGATTCTAGTGGATTTTTTTCGGAAAAGATCAGATGATTCGTCATATAAAAAATATGCCCTGAAACAGAAAAAGAATTTTTTTTGAGAGTGTACTCTTAATATTATATCACCTTGAGAAAATGAAATTATTTTATCACTGAATGCTGAGCAGAGTCTAATTCTTTATTTACCTTCAGCACAGTTTTATTCTATGGTTACGGAAATTTTGTGAGCCTTGAGAGTTTCAAAATCAGATAACAAGAATAATGATGGTAATGAGGATAATAAATTTCAAAATTGCAGCAGGAAATACCCTGAAACCTATAATTTGAGAGATCACGACTACCTTCTGCATGTGTACTACAATGAGTCAGTCAGACTATAACCCAATTCTTCGATAAAGCATTGATGTGTTTTTCCTTCACGTTGGAAGAATGAGGATCGTTTATATTTTGGAAATTATTTGGAATTAGATTCAATGCTTTCACAATGGTTCATTATATTAAGAAGGAGGAGTTTCGGTTTTTTAAAACTAATTGCTTAGAATGTTGAAGCCTGATATTACTCCCATGTTCCTTCATACATTGGCTCACCGCCCTCCCGGTTTCTTCAATATAGACTATACCACAAGAGCAAGGGATTTCATATACTCCCGGATCATTGTGAGGTGCCTTTTTGTCTTTAGGATTTTTTAGGAGTTGTCCTATCTTCGCAGGTGGTTTAATTATGGTTTGGATATTTTTTTTTTTAGAATTCTTCCTATTTGTTCTGTGATACCTTGGATTTAGAGTAGGATAGTGGTCGTTTTGTTATCTCTTTTTCTTCAGTAGGTTGTGTCGACTTGTCTTTTGAGTTCACTTTCTTATTGCTTCATCAAGTTTTTTTTATAGTTCTGTGTTAGGATTTGTTCAACGTTTAGTATTTCCTGCTGCAAGATATCCTTATAGACAAGATTTCATTAGATTTCATAGTAAAGTTGGATCAAGTGATTCCTCATATAAAAAATATAACCTGTGAGAAATAAGATTTTTTTTTGTTTACTTCTAATCTTAATTTACCTTGAGAAGCTCAAATAATAATTTCATTATTGAATGACAAGTAGATTCTAGTTTTATATTTGTCGCTTACACATGTGTATTGGATAGGTACGCCTATAATTTCTAAAAAATTGACTAGCTTATATATGTATACTTTAATGAGCCGCTAAGTTACACTGTTAGCCAAATTATTTATGAATGCATTCAGTCTTTCCTCTGCCTTGAGGAAATAAGGATGGTTCCTTCTTTTGTCTTCACTTTGGCGATCACCATTACTTATATTGGTGAATATAATAATATAATACACCAAACCTCTTCCTTTTCAATTCTTTAGAATATTTTGAACTACGCTGAAATATTTCAAATCTTTCAAAATCTGCAAATATCTCTTGGAACTTTGCGAAGCTATTGGAAATTACTTGGAATTTTCAGGAATATCCTAAGATCTTTGGAATCCTTCGAATAGCCCTAAAAATCTCTTGGAATCCTTCAAAATATCCGGAAGTTTTTTTAAACTTTTAAAAAGACTTTTGAATAATTCAGGACCGGAAGTCAGTAGTGGTTATTCTTGGATTCTCTGGTACGGAAGTCATGCGTGTTGCCAACAGGCTTGTCATTGCCAAAATTCGATAAGACTCAGCTTGCAACTGTATTGACTCATTATTATCTGCTCACGTTCTTTAAATTTCATCACGGGAAAAGATAAATTTCACGAACAACAACAACTGGCATCTTCTTAGACATTTACATCAAAGTCCCTCCTAAGCACGAATGAATAGATAATAGTTTTTCGCCTAATGATCTTTTAAAAACTTTTTGAACATACCTCTAACCATTCAATTTGCTTGAATATTGATTAATCTGACACCTTTTAAAAATTACCTAATTTTGTAGCACCAGTTCGATTTATCAGAGCAGCATATAGATGTCGACTATGTTCATTCAGATTATGAATTAAGTAATAATATTAATCACCTACTCCACCGATCAGTGCTTGCAAAATTTTGTGATGGACATGTCCTCAAACAACAGTCGCTCACACCTTGACGATCTAATTGATAATTCAATATTAAAATTCCCCTACTTCTGTTTTTTCCCACAGAATTGAGTTCGCAGATGGATCCCGCAATGCATCCAGCAATGCATCCCACGATGCATTTCGAAACTGAACCACGTCCAATGACAGATGAGCAAGTTATTGCACAATACGCTTTTGCGGATATGTCACTAACAAGTTATGAACCTACCAATGTACCAGTTTTGGACACGTTATACAGGGGATTTGATAGAGAAAGTCGACCCGTGAGTTTGAAAGCAGGTACGACCTTAGTAACAAAGGGTGATTTAATCATTGGATGGCTGAACAACAAAAAAATTGCTCCTCTATATGACGCATCTAACAGGGTGTCTGCATATCATATAATAGCTAGAACCATACTAAAAATGAATGCTGAATCTTGCGCGCTCATGAATATAGGCGGCGAATATGTTAATCCTCAAAATCTACAACCCGACGGCACCACAAGATCCATCAGCGATGGAAGACGTGGAAGACACAGCAGACATAGCAGCTCCAGCAGCGAGAGCAGCTATGAGTCCGGAAGATCCATCTTCAGCAGCACCAGCAGCCCTCTCGGAAGCCCCAGCAGACATTAAGTTGCATGAGTAGAAGGTTAATTATGGCCTTCAAATTTCCGGTCCCTCCGATTTCCTCTCTTCTATCCTATCCGCTCTGATCATATTTTTCTATCCACTACACTCTCCAGGCATCTACTAACCACTTCCCGTCATTCCCGAAGCTACTACCGACCCAACTAGCCATCAAAAGTTCTCCTCTACCAATTCCTTATTTCACCTAATTCCTGCTCTTACCATCCTCACCATGCACCCTCCTCCCTATTTAGGCCCACCTCACTTTTTATCATTTCCTTCCAACTCTACATCCTAGGGAAAGAAGTACAACGGAGAGAACAACGCCCGGTCGATACTATAAGAGAGACCTTCCAGGGCTATGAAATCTTAAAAGAATGTATCTGAACTGACTCTGGAAAAATTGATTAGAAGAATAACAAAAATTATAGTTATTTTACCAATTAGGATGAAGTGTATCATTTATTTTATTTACTTAGACTGTGTCCAGTCCCGAAAATTAGGGACGACTAGCCACGCTTATGCGAAATATTGGACAACTCATCCCGAATTTCGGGACGATGAGACATTTCGTGTTTTGAAGTATTTGATTGATATAGCCAAGAAAGAAAAGAGGAACGTGGTTTTTTTAGAAAGATTCACTTTCATTCTTACCTCACCTTAAGAATCTCTAATTACTTTCTTATTACTGAGTGGTAAATAGATTCTAATTTTATAATTGCCGTCAACACAGTTTTATTCAAGACAATCTTTAGGCATCCAAGCTGTGAGACAATAATTAGCTCATAAATGTGTACTTTAGCGAGTCAGTTGATTAGTTATACTGTTATTCAAATTATTCACTGAAGCATTAATCAGTTTTCCTCTACTTTAAAAGGATGAGGATGGGTTATAGTTTTGTTTTCACTTTGCCGCTCATCCTTAATTTTATTGGTGAGTATAATAATGATATTCATAATTTGTAAAATATGTGAGGTTTGCTACAAATAGAAAAGGGTCAATTACCACCACTACCACAATTTTTAATTACCGCCCCTTACCACAATTGGTACTTTTTCCAAACTCTGTTTGTGTTCTGTTTGTGTTCAATAGAGGTAGACTATCATTTCAGATTATAGAGCTAGTTATGAGGTTATTCTTCCGAACAGAGTTTGAACAATTCTGCGCTGACCATCTATTAGCCTGTTTCTAGCAAGGGCTACTTGATAATTAATCATAAAAATTAACCTATTTCTGTTTCTTCTTACAGAATTAAGTTCACAGGCAAGACGACAACTAACCGATGAGGAATTGATCAGATTATACGCTCGTGAGGCTATGTCCAGAAAATTTTATGAACCTTCCATTTCACAAGAATTGAACACGTTACATAGGGGATATGATGCAGAAGGAAGACGCCTGAATTTAAGAGCGAATACATCATTAGTAGTAAAAAAGGGTAACCTAGTCTTTGGATGGTTGAATAATGGCAATATTGCTTCATTATTTGACGGAAGTGATGACGAGGCTGCGTATCTTCATTCAGCTAGACGTATACTGAAAATGAATGCTGCATCTCGCGAGCTAATGAATATAGGCGGCCCTTTTGTTAATTCTATCAATTTACAACCCGATGGCACCACAACATACATCAACCATAGAAGACATGGCAGCTCCAACAGCTCCAGCAGCGAGACCAGCTTCGGCTCCGAGAACTCCTCCATGTTCAGCGAAACCAGCAGCTCTGTCGGGAGCCCCAGTAGACATTTAGGTGGATGAGCTTCAGAAAATTCTGTTTCCTTGTTTTCTTATCAAAAAATTAGGTAAAGCAGGGGACATGTGCCTTCGAAGAAGGGGTTTGTAGCCTATTAAGATGATAGTTAGGTCGTACAGTCATCCTTATATCCTCTTTCCTCCGCTATCTCTTTCCATCCGCATGGATCATACGTGTATTAACATCCACACCATTATCTGGCCACTCCACTCCCTTCCCACTCACTTTCTCTACTTCCTGAACCAGTTACCCTCCCAAAAAGCCATCATAAGCCCCCCTACCACGTCCTTATTTTTCCTCAACCACTTCTCTTACATTCACATCTCTGCCATAACCGATTCTCGATTTAGATCCATCTTACTCTTTATCATCCCCTCACTACCTTGCATCCTAGGGGAATGTAGAACAGACGGACGGAACGACAACTGAAACTATGAGGGCTTCTGCTTGGGCAACGAAACCCTAAACAGATAATGCATCTGAAATAATTTTGGAAAAATAAATTTGCATTTTTAACTCAAGAGTTGCATTTTGAGCCAATGAGAAAAAAGTGATTTTCTGTCAAATAGCTTCTTCGTGTGTCTAGTTATGAAACTGCGTCGCATGCATTATGCGCTTACGCAGAAGTGCGTGCTTCCTATTCGAAATGTTCAACGAGTTGTTTTATTTTTTTCTGATCACGAAACTGTGGGGGCTTTCAGTTCTAGGAATGACGTGAACCTGAGTGTCTTATATTGAGAGTTCAGTGTACTTTTAATCTTATTTTACCTTGAGAAACTTAAATAATTTTTGATTGAATAGGAAGGAGACGCTAATTTTATGTTTGTCATCAGCGCAGTTTTATTGTACCTTATTTCTTATCATCCCCTTCCTACTTACACTCCTAGGGGAAAAAATTAATCAGATAGGCGGATCGATATCCGACTGAAACTATGAGGCTCTTCTCAGGCTAGAAAGTCTGTAGCTATCAAAGCTAAAAGGACAGTGTATCTGAAATAATTTTGGAAAAATAAATTAAGAATTCATACTTTTTTTCTAACACGGCTTATTTATTGGCCATTATGCTTATTTCAATTTTCCAAAACATGACTACCACGCGTCTTGGGAATATTTTTTAAGAAATTCGTGAAATCTTTTTTCCGTAGATTGAACCTTCCCATCACTATTCAGAGCAGAATCCCCTAGAGAAGAATTTAACTAAACCAAATTCTGAGATAATTAAGAAAAGAACCTGATATCTTCATCCGGGTCTCTTTGACCTTAAAGCTGAGGGTTTTTTCCGAAACTCGTTCTCACACCTGCTTGAGGACGAGATCCATCGCACGGTCTTGCAAGTGCGAATCCACCTTAGTAACGACAGGCACTTTTCGGGATGAAGATTCGGTTAGCAGTCCAAATTGTTATTGTTGAATCAAACCATTTTCTGAATGATTTCCCGACTTTTCAGTCTAGTCGGAATTCCGCTTCTTCCA
>CAKNXH010000651.1:0-97110 GCA_932178445.1 Andricus quercusramuli | reverse complement strand
CGAATGATTTCCCGACTTTTCAGTCTAGTCGAAATTCCGCTTCTTCCAAGCTTGGAACTATAAGCTCCTCAAGGATGTGTTCAAAAAAAGCATCCCTAACTCTACTGACAAATAAGGGAGCGGGCATATTGAAAATCTGATTTTTAAATACAGTTCAAAGATAGTATTCATCGTTCGTGAATAAGGTGGTCTCTCCAAAACAAGGCTATTATTGATTCATCGAAACAGGGTTTTCTGATTGAGGAAAAGACTAGAAGGGTGGTGGGGTCCAGCCTGCCTTAAGATATCCTGAAACAGGAATGATGACGAGTCGTGAATTGCCCATTCGTATTTGTGACGTCGCTATAGGGCGGGGTCACCAAAGGTCTACATTTAGATAGATGAAGATCACCATTAGATGAAGGATCTACCCTTCATCTACTGGTGATCCCAGGTCAATAGGTCGGATCTACTCAGCTTTGACCCAGAACTGTCACAATCCTTTTCCTGATTCGAGCCGGTTGGACCCCTTCAAAAAAAGGGTCCTCCGGGTTCAAATTTCAGAACCGAACCCTCCCAACTGGAATGATGCAGAGTCCTGCTCTAGGGAATGCTTCATCAGATGATCTCTCTAAAAAAGAAGAGGTCAAACAAGTCATAAAAAATATCGCAATGTAGTTTTTGAAGTACCCCAAATGAATGAAAACCGCAAGTTTTCTCGAGTACTATTCAGCTTGTGCGAAAAGGAGGTCAGTGAATTCGCTGGAGGAACATGCCATAATGCCATATGCACTTGCAGAAATGTTATAATTGCATATGGTCTGCGGTCTGTGGACAGAGTGCATACACGGCTGATTACGCGTATGTGCTCTCCCGGTTTCCTGGTTTCCATCTGTGCCAACATTTTGCGGATGTAATGTTCTTACCCTCGTATTCGAGTGAGTGCAACATAAATAAAACTGGAATGAAATGGACACATCAAAGTCTTATGGGAGAGCTAGATAATTCATCAGTGACAGATATTTTGCTTTCAGAAGCAGGCAACAGAGATCTTTTCTAACGCTGATGTTTAAGAAATTGGGGAAATTCACTCCTGAAACTTGGAGAAAGATGATTTATTCAATGAGACAGAAAGCCAAAGGGAAGAAATTCAGACTGCAGTGAAATTTTCATCAGAAGCTTTTCGTGTTAACATGACATCAAGAAGTTGAAGGATTTAGAGACTTCATAAGCCTTCCACTGTTTCCCCCTTTTTAAAGAATTCTTCTTTTTTCCTCTGCTTTTGAGGAACTTTCTCTTTTTCTCGTTTTTTCGAAATCGATAAGGAAATTGAACTATTTTAGGTGGAATTAAATTATTTATTATCAAAATTCAAGTCATTCTTGATGAAATAGCAACTGTTACATTTTTCCTTGAGAATTGGAATTTGTTGGGCGAAAATTGAACTACTTGGTGGAGAGTCAAAGTACTTGGTTAATTACTGTTTTTGTGAAGATTGATCAGTTTTGTTGAAAATTCATCACATCAGTTGAAAATTAACTTTTCTTTTTAATGAATTAAAAATTTTTTTTTCTAAATAAATGAAAAAAAAATTAATGCTTTTAGCTTAAAATTGCTCAAAATAATAAATTGAGCCAAAATAAATAAATTCAAGCCAAAAAGATGAATTTTCTACAAAACAGTTGCATTTTGACTTTGTACCAGAATATTCGAATTTCTGGAAAAATACGTGAATTTGAAACCAAATTCGGAAAATAAAATATTTCACATTATTTCGACAAACAAAATTTGGATTTCAAAAACACAATTGAATTCAACCAAAAAAAAACAAATTTTCGAAAAAGAGGTTAATCTTCTATCGAAAACTGCCCATAAACCTGTCTTAATAGAAGGTAATTTTAAAAAGCGCCCAAACTTTCAAATGCTTTCTTCTCGAAACTACGTTTTTTGAACTGGCGACCATGATTTCTCAAAAACGGTTTGATCGATTGCTTTTAAATTTTAATGGTGCATTCAGCACACGTACAGCTATCGCCGGAACTAGGATTTAAAGAAAATATGGAACCGTTTTTTTTTTCATGAAAAAATAGTCGCAAAAATTCATGAAATTTTGGGTTCCTAATGTTTGAAAGCATATAAAAAATTAAATTTTCAAGATTTTCAAAAAAATGATAGTTCCGGCGATAGCCATCCACCTATAGGTGAATATACAATTTGGATTTTTGATTTCGGATAAGCCACTCTGACAGAATCATGGTCGCCGTTTACCTAAATTTTTTGAATGGTTGCCATTCGCTCAATAAAACTCGCGATCAAGATCACATTTTTGCATATAGAAATTCAGAGTTACTACTAAAGACTACATAAATTTATATTAAAAATTTTGAAGCTCAGCGTTTTTTGATTTCGTTACAAAAAATTTCGAAAAAACCTTTAAAAAAGAAGTCTGTCACACGGGATGACCCCCTTAATTGACAAAGCTGGGTAGAAGAAGATGGAAATTGTTAGTTCCAAGGATGCGGCATCCAACCCCCGCATCAGCACATCCCAACTATTTCTGTCCGGATGTCACTTTCGGCGACTTTAACTTTACCCTCGCGAAACGATGCACTCCACACGTTGAAGGGCTATATTTACCGCTTCCTCGTACTTTTGCTAGCCTTTCACGTTCTGGGTCAACAGTTTTCCTAAACCTAAAACACTCCACTCGAGAATCAGCGCGAGTGGATTTGAATTTTAATTAGGACCCGAATTTTTATATACAAACATTTTTTACATTCTCATTACGAAGGTGTCTGTCTGTCTGTCTGTATGTCTGTCTGTGTGACTGTCTGTCTGTCTGTCTTTCTGTATGTATGTATGTCTGCCTGTCTTTCTGTATGTCTTATGTCTGCCTGTCTGTCTACCTGCCTGTCTGTATGTCTGTCTGTATGTCTCTCTGTCTGTCTGTCTCTCTGTCTGTGTATGTATGTCTGTCTGTCTGTTCAAAATTTTTTATTTATTATTTATATTTATTATTCAATTCAATACCAATTTTATTTATTCCAAAGTAGGCGCCCTAACTTGGCTAGCGCGAGAAATACTAAAAATCACTGCCGAATTCGAAACATGATAACTAGTTACAAAAATGGGCTGCAAACTTTTTTGGAAGTCCATTCGAAAGCTTGTGAAATTCCGCGTCGAATTACCCATAAGAGAAGTATTTTTGACCATTTGAAGAGCATGTTCCACGTGAGAAGTTTAAAAAGAAAAAGTCAGAATTGAACGAATTTTGTACCTCGACTTCTACTCGTGGTATCATCAAGGAAGATTGTATCAACAATCTGAAATTTGTACCCAGAGTTTCTGAAGTCTTATCTTTAATTCAAGCCAAAAAAACTCAAAAAATTTGAACAGGTTACCTAAATATGACTGGAAATGTCCAAGCGTATCTGGGACGAGTTTCAGTCCCTCAACCAGCCAGGCCGACTGAAACTCGACGCGGACACGCTTGGACATTATAAGTCATGTTTTGGAAGCACATTCACATTTTTCAAGTTTTGTTGGCTTCAATTAAAGACAAGATTTCGAAGATTTATTTCTGCAAATTTTAGTATTCATCCGCAAGTTTCATGAGTCACAGGACGAGTCGAAGTTGAAGTAAAAATTCTGAGAAATTCTCGACAATATCCGCTTTCGCGATCACTTGACGCAAATACGCTTGGACATTCATCGTCATATCTTAAAAACCCACTAACATTTTTTGAGTTTTGTTAGCTGGAATCAAAGATAATATTTCGAAGAATTATTGCTGCAAATTTCAGTATTTTTTCACAAGTTTCTTTAGTCACAGGACGATTTGAAGTTGAAGTAAAAATTCTTGAAAATCTTCGGCAATCGCCGCTTTTGCGGTCACTTGACGCAAATACGCTTGGACATTTTTCTTCCCATTTTGAGAACCCATTTACATTTTTTGAGTTTTGTTGGCTTGAATCAAAGAGTCACAGCACGAGTTGCAGTTTACTAAAAATCTGCGAAATCCTCGGTAATCCCCGCTTTTGCGATCATTTGACACGAATACGCTTGGACATTTTTAGTCAAATCTTGAGAACCCATTGACATTTTCTAAGTTTTGTTAGCTTGAATTAAAAATAAGATTTCAAAGATTTATTTCTGAAAATTCCAGTACTTCTTCACAAGTTTCATGAGACACTCAACACAAATACGCTTGGACATTTTTAGTAAGGGACCGTACTTAAATTACGTAACGGCTCAAGGAGAAGGGAGAGGTGAGTGAAAAATGCACCTAGCCAACAACAATTTTAAAATTCATGTCTTGGTATTGAAAATTAAACTTTTTTGGACAAAAATTCAACAATTTTTGTGAAACTTTGTCTTTTTAATTCTAGAATTAATTTATTTCAGTAGAAATTGCATCTTTCTTGGATAAAAATGCAACTGTTTTGATAAAAATTCGTCTCTATGGGTTGAAACCTCAACTATTTTTCTAGACAATGTAACTTTTTTGAAATCATATCCTAGTGTTGAAAATCCAAATGGAATTTTTTTTTGATGAAAATCAAAATAATTTTTTCTTGTTGACAAATTTTTTTTTTAATTAAAAAATTTAATCTATTTCAGTAGAAATTGCGTCTTTCCTTCAGGAAAATGCAAGTGTTTGGTAGGAATTCAACAATTTTTTAAAAAAAATTATCCTTTTTGGTTGAAAATTCAACAATTTTGTTATAAAAATAAAAAAATTTAAAGAAATTCATTGGTTGAAAATTTAACTATTGTATCAAAAAATATTTTTTTCTGAAAATTGAATTTTTCTACAGAAAATTCGTCTTTTGGCTTGAAGGTTCGACAATCTAATCATTTTTTTTCCTTCATGACTGAAAAATCTTTATTTGTTGTAATTCCGTCTTCTTGGTCTTAAAATTCATCTTTTTGAATAAAATTCAATTTTTTTGGTTGCAATATAAACTATTGTACATTTTTTTAGGAATTCATCTTTTTATAAGGAAAATTCAATCATTTTGTTGAAAATTCAAGCTTTTTTTTCTTTCGTAGCGAACTTTTTTTTCTTATAATAAATAAATAAATTTGAAAATTTTGAATTTGTATTTGAAATATTGTTTTATTCAATTTCTAAAATTTTACAGGATTTTCAAGTGTCCCTGTAGATAATAATTAATAATAAATGTTGTCAACTAATCAATAAAAAAAGATAAAATAAAAAAGTCGATTTTGCGAAAGATGAGAAAATTTACCAATTCTAAAGAAAGTTCCCGGTTTTTTCCAATATCCTGGGTTTTCAAACTCACTGTGTTAATGACATTTGTAAAAAAAGCACATTATTGCCGGAGCCCTATACTATAATACATGATGAGCGCTCTCTTTCGAAAAAACACACACTCGAGTTCTAAACGATAACTATTTCCGCCGGAAACTTCACTCACATCACACTTCGCGATACTTTTATTTCACCCAATTTTTCGGTTTCTACTTTGGTCTTTTCATAAAATGGAAAATCCGACAAACATTAGCAAGAAAAACGGACGGAATATTTTTAGAACCGGTTTCAGTTTAAAAAGACTTTTATAAACAAAAATAATGATTTGGTTGGAAAAAAAATAAAATTAAAAAAAAATAAAATAAAATTAGAATTTAATAAAATAAAATAAAATAAATTATTAATTAATTGAATAAAATTACTCATTGCAGTATCGAAAAAAGGAAAGAAATTATAAAGTATAATGTGTTGTCTCCTCTTACCGAACCATCAGAAGTCGTTGAGTTTATCCAAAAGAAAAATTTACCTGCAACAAAAAAAAATTATTTATTTCATTATATTATTTATTCAGGGTGGCCAAGTAAAATAATTTTCTACATTTCAAGATTTTTTCCTACCAGTTCAGATTCCAAGATCTGAATTTTAATCTTGTAACATTTTTAACATAGAATATTTTTTTGAACAGTAAAAAAATTTCAGGTTTAAAATTTAAAAATTAATATTTATTTACGTATTTATGTATTTTAACTAACAAAGATTATTTTTCTATCATCAAATATAAATTTTCATTTAAAAATAGCAAATATTCAACAAAAAAGTTTAATTTTCAACAAAAAAACAGATAACTTTGTACTTAGTTAAATTTTCAAGAAAATAGTTACCTATTTTTCGAAATTAGTTTTTCTGTTAAAACTTTTTTTTTAATGAAATTTTTACCATTTTGTCAAGAACTGTATTTGTTTTGTTGAAAATTCATTTTTTTCTTAAACTAAAATTTCAAATATTTTATTTTCTCTTCAAAACTGACTTTTTCCTATTGCGATTCAACTATCTGGTTGAGAATTTATTTTATTTATTATAAAAATTCTCGAACCGGAAAGTTCAATTTTGAACAAAAATATTGTTTTTGAACGAAAAATGTAACAGTTGATATGGGAACTGAAAAAGAGGAAATTTCTTCTAAAAGTGCTGAATTTTAGAATAAAAAATATAAATTTTCACCTCAATAGATCAATTTTTAATCAAATAGGTGAATTTTCAACTAGAATAGATAAATTTTTAACAAAAAATAGAAAACTTACATTTTCAGTGAAAAAAAATTAAAAACAAGAAAAGGGGAATTTTCAACAGATGAAGATTTTTCAGTCGAAAAAAAAAGTTCAAGAATTTAATGATTATTTCTCAATAAATACTACCAACTGTCATAGACTCATTAGAAAATACCACAGAACTTTTTTTTCAAAACTCTGTCACTTTTTTCCATTATTCAGTTCGTACTGGTATCCACCTCGTACTGGTTTCATCTGTACGGCATCCTTAAACAAATTCTATAATTTCAGAGTTAGAGGCGACCTTGTGTCTGGATAAGACGTCTTTCGTAACGTTATTAATATTGAAATTCATTAGAACATTCTACAGAATTTTTGTTTTCAAACCCAGTCACTTTTTTCCATTATTCAGCTCGTACTGGTATCCACATTGTACTGTTTCTCCTATACAAAATCCTGAAATTTTTTTTTTGCAATGTCAGAGCTAGAGTTAGAGTTAGTTTTTAAGCCCAGTCACTTCTTTCCATTCTTCAGCTCATACTGGTATACACCTCGTACTGATTTCTCCTATACCAAATCCTAAAAAAAAAACTAAATTTTGCAATTTCAGAGTAAGAGGCGAGCTGATATCTGGATTAAACGGCTTTCGAAATTTCTTCAACACTAACACTTCTTATAACATACTATCCACTACTATCCACCTCGTACTGGTTTCTTCTATAAGAAATCAAAAAAAAACTAAATTTGGCAATGCTAGAATTAGAGGCGACCTAGTGTTTATAACGTTTTTCGCAACGTTTTCAATATTGACACTCATTAGGACATACAACAGAACTTTTGTTTTTGAACCCAGTCACTTTTTTTCATTACTCAGCTCATACTGGTATCCACCTCGTACTGGTTTCTTCTACACGAAATAAAAAAAAAACTAAATTTTGCAATGCTAGAATTAGAGGCGACCTAGTGTCTGCATTATAACGTTTTTCGCAACGTTTTCAAGATTGACACAAAATAAAAAATACAACAGAACTTTTGTTTTTGAAATCAGGCACTTTTTGCCAATATTCAGCTCATACTGGTATGAACCTCGCACTGATTTCTCTTATATCAAATCCTAAAAAAAAATAATTCTGCAATGTCAGAGTTAGAGGCGACCTTATGTCTGAGTAAAGCGGCTTTCGCAATATTTTTCACATTGACACTCCCTAGAATATACTATCTACTAATATCCACCTCGTACTGGTTTCTTCTATACGAAATCAAAAAAAAAAAAAAATTTTGCAATGCTAGAATTAGGGGCGACCTAGTGTCTGTATTATAACATTTTTCGCAACGTTTTCAATATTGGCTTTTGAACTCAGTCACTTTTTCCAATATTCAGCTCATACTGGTATCAACCTTGTACCGATTTCTCTATGTACCAAATCCTGAACAAAAATAATTTTTCAATGTCAGAGTCAGAGGCGACATGATGTCTGATTAAAGCGGCTTTCGCAACATTTTTAACATTGACACTCCTTAGGACATACTATCTACTACTATGCACTTCGTACTGGTTTGTTCTATACGAAATCCTAAAAAAACTAAATTTTGAAATTCCAGAGCTAGAGGCTATCTAGTGTCTGAAATATAACGTTTTCAATATTGACACTCATTAGAAAATACAATAGAACTTTTGTTTTGAAACCCAGTCACTTATTGTCATTATTCAACTCATACTGGTATCAACCTCGTACTTATTTATCTTATATCAAATCCTAAAAAAAAACTAAATTTTGCAATGTCAGAGTTAGAGTCGACCCGATATCTCAATAAAACAGCCTTTGCAACGTTTTAACATTGACACTCCTTAGAACAGACTACATACTACTATCCGCCTCCTACTGGTTTCTTCTGTACGAAATCCTAAAAAAAAACTAAATTTTGCAATGCCAGAGTTAGAGGCGACCTAGTGTCTGCATTATAACGTTTTCAATACTGACACTCATTAGAACATAGAACAGAACTTTTGTTATTGAACCCAGTCACTTTTTTCCATTATTCAGCTCATACTGGTATCCAACTCATACTGGTTTCTTCTATACGAAAATCTGAAAAAACTAAATTCTGCAATGTCAGTGTGAGAGGCGACCTGATATCTGGATTAAACGGCTTTCTCAACTTTTTCAACACTGACACTTCTTAGAACATACTACTTACAACTATTCACTTGATACTGGTTTCTTCTCTACAAAATCCTAAAAAAAAAACTAAATTTTGCAACGTCAGAGTTAGAGGCGAGCTAGTGTCTGCATTATAACGTTTTTCGTAATGTTTTAAATACTGACACTCATTAGAACATAGAACAGAACTTTTGTTATTGAACCCAGTCACTTTTTTCCATTATTCAGCTCATACTGGTATCCACCTCGTACTGGTTTCTTCTATACGAAATCCCAAGAAAAAACTAAATTTTGCAATGTCAGAGTTAGAGGCGACCTGATGTATGGATAAAGCGACTTTCGCAACGTTTCCTATATTGACACTCCTGAGAAAATACTGTCTACTGCTATCCACCTCATACTGGTATCTTTTATACAAAATCCCTAAAAAAAAACTAAATTTTGCACGGCCAGAGTTAGAGGCGACCTAGTGTCTGCATTATAACGTTTCCAATATTGACACTCATAAGAACATACAACAGAACTTTTGTTTTTAAACCCAGTCACTTCTTTCCATTACTCAGCTCATACTGGTATCCACCTCGCACTGGTTTCTTCTACACGAAAATCTGAAAAAACTAAATTTTGCAATGTCAGAGTTAGAGGCGACCTGATATCTGGATAAACCAGCTTTTGCAACGTTTTTAACATTGACACTCCTAAGAACATACTACCTACTACTATCCACTTCATACTGGTTTCTTCTATACGAAATCCTAAAAACTAAATTTTGCAATATCAGGGTTAGAGGCGACCTGATGTCTGAGTGAAGCGGCTTTCGCAATGTTTTTAACATTGACACTTCCTAGAACATACTATCAACTACTATCCACCTCGTACTGGTTTCTTCTATAGGAAAATCTGACAAAACTAAATTTTGCAATTCCTGAGTTAGACGCGACCTAGTGTCTGTATTATAACGTTTTTCTCAACGTTTTCAATATTGACACTCATTAGAACATACAAGAGAACTTTTTTTTTGAACCCAATTACTTTTTTCCATTACTCAGCTCATACTGGTATCCACCCTGTATTAGTTTCTTCTATACGAAAACCTGAAAAACTCAATTTTGCAATGTCAGAGTTAGAGGCGACCTGATGTCTGGACAAGCCAGCTTTTGCAACGTTTTTAACATTGACACTCCTAAGAACATACTACCTACTACTATCCACTTCATACTGGTTTCTTCTACAAGAAATCCTAAAAAAAATAAATTCTGCAATTTCAGGGTTAGAGGCGATCGGGTGGCTGAGTAAAGCAGCTTTCGGAACATTTTTAACATTGTCACTCCTCAGAACATGCTATCTACTACTATCCACCTCGTACTGGTTTCTTCTATACGAAGTCAACGTTTTCAAGATTGACACTCATTAGAACATACAACAGAACTTTCGTTTTCGAACTCAGTCACTTTTTTACAGTATTCAGCTCATACTGGTATCAACCTCATACTGGTTTCTTCTATACGAAAATCTGAAAGAACTAATTTTTGCAATGTCAGAGTTAGAGGTGACCTGATGTCTGAATAAAACAGCTTTTGCAACGTTTTTAACATTGGAACTCCGAAGAACATACTACCTACTACTATCAGCTTGATACTGGTTTCTTCTATACGAAATCCTGAAGAAACTAAATTTTGCAATGTCAGGGTTAGAGGCGACCTGATGTCTGATTGAAGCGGCTTTCCCAAAATTTTTATCATTGACACTCCCTAGAACATTCTATCTACCTATCTATTCTATCCACCTCATACTGGTTTCTTCTGTACGAAATCCTAAAAAAAAACAACTACATTTTGCAATGCCAGAGTTAGAGGCGACCTAGTGTCTGCATTATAACGTTTTGAATGTTGAAACTCATTAGAACATACAACAGAAATTTTGTTTTTGAACCCAGTCACTTCTTTTCATTATTCAGCTCATACTGGTATCAACCTCGTACTGATTTCTCTTATACCAAATCCTGAAAGAAAACCAAATTTTGCAATGTCAGAGTTAGAGGCGACCCGATATCTCAATAAAACAGCCTTTGCAACGTTTTTAACATTGACACTCCTTAGAACAGACTACGTACTACTATCCACCTCCTACTGGTTTCTTCTATAGAAATCCTAAAAAAAATACTAAATTTTCAATGTCAGAGTTAGAGGCGACCTAGTGTCTCTATTATATCGTTTTTCTCAACGTTTTCAATATTGACACTCATTAGAACATACAAGAGAACTTTTTTTTGAACCCAGTCACTTTTTTCCATTATTCAGCTCATACTGGTATCCACCTCGTACTGCTTTCTTCTATACGAAATCCTAAAAACACTGAATTTCGCAATGCCAGCGTTAGAAGCGACCTAATGTCTGTATTATAACGGCTTCCGCAACCTTTTTAAACATTTTTACTCATTAGAACATACTTCTGAAAAAAATTTGTGAACCCGTTCACTTTTTCCTATTATTCAGTTCGTACTGACATCCACCTCGAACTAGTTCCCCATAGAACAAATTCCTGAAAAAACTGAATTTTGCAATGTAAGAGTTAGTATCTGGATTAAAATGGATTCCACAACAAAATCGAAATGTTGCTTGAGACAAGTTGATCTACAGTTAAGCGGACTTGAGCCAGGTTTCTTCGCGGACCGTAAGCCATATATCAACGGATAATTATTACAATGGCGAGTCAGCCAAGTGAATGGTTAGGTACGCGAAGCTATATCGCGTATCAGATTATGCAAATAATCTTGAAGACGGTTGACTTGGGGTCTACGGATACATATTTTATCCACCCCTATCCATTTGGGGTGTGATAAATTCGAATACTAGTATGCAATAAAAAGCTCCCAGCCTTCGCAATGATTCCTTCGAAACTGCAAATAAATTTCAAGATTTTACACTTTCTCATGAGACAAGCACTTATCTCCCTTCGCCAAGAACCTGTTTATTCATTCAAGTTTGTGATCATTATTAAATTGCAAATTGTATTATCAGAGTTGGCAGTCCCTTAAGCTTTTAGCAGCACTCAAACAATTTTTCATCAAAATCTTGGCAAACATTTCACGAGACTGTTAGTGTTATTTCAGAATTTTGGATACTTGAAGGGATAAATTAAAATTTTATGTGAAAGTTTGTGTAGAGGATATTCTTATCAGCAAAGTAGTTTTCATTGTTTATTTTGTGATTGCATCAGCTGATCCACGCGCTTCAGACTCGGTGCATTCCATTTTCAAGATACACTGAATAGAGGAGGTATATTCCTCTTCTATTCGTTGATAAAATCAAAGTTTGTGGTTGGTGTTGTGGTTCATGGTGGAAGTTTAAGATCAGTGAAATAATTTCTAATGCTGTTGCGTTAGACTGGTTAGATAATCTGAAAGTTTAAGGCCTCTCCCAGTTTGTGATGGTATTTTTTATTATTTCATGTTTTAGGTGAATAACGAAATGTCTACGAGTTTTTGGACATGGTCTAGCCTATGTTCAAGATGAGACAATGCTATTCCTAGAATTTTGCATACTGGAAAGGCTCAACTAAGACTTAAAATAAAAATCTGCCTAGTGAATATTCTCATTGGCATCTCTTAGTGGAAGATAGTGATCATCATTTATGCAGTTAGGCGAAGTTGGTTACTGAGAAGAGATCCGGCTAGCTGCACTTGGGCCAGCATATTTGGTAGCCAGAAGCCACGATTTGTCGGTATGCTGTGTATAAAACGATCCTACAAACGCAGTACCGTAAACTTTGCTTGAATAATTTATATTCGTCCCTGTCAACGGTGCAATGACTCACGTGGTACGCGCAACGACAACCATCGTAAGACCACTGTTCTCTTATGCTATGCTATGAGGGAGGAAAACCAGGAGAGCGCTTATGATTCAGATGGTAATTATATGTCGCGGTATGAAGAACACCGAAATAGAGTCTCTGGAACTCGGGAATGCGGGAGTCCGAGAGAGAGTTCATGGAGCTTCTTGGAGGGCCCATTTCAACTGGAACTACGTAATTAATGAATCACTCTACCTCTGCAATTGCACAACATACATGCATTCTCGAGATTAGAGGAATCAGCTATTCCAAGCTGTCTCAATTTAGACAGAAAAAGTGGCGTGTCTATCCGAAAGGATTTTTGGTTCCAAGGTAGCTGAAGTGAAAAGAAACCTCTTTTGCTGAATTCTTGAAAGGAAGATAATGGACATGAGACATGAGAGTTTTGAAAGTTACTTAAGGTTGAGGTGACTAGTTTGAGTTTGACTTTATCAAGCTTAGAACGATCACCAATTGTATGCAGTACTTCAGAGAATGGAAGTACCTTCAATTTTGCTATGTTCAAGGACATCTCATTAACAATCACGACTGAAGAGTGTTGATGTCGCTTCGTAGATTTGCTTCTTCCATCACAAGAAAAGAACCCAGGGCATCAGAATATTGCAAACAGTTGACAACTACATTATGTCACCAATGTAGGAATGAATGAGTAATCCTATAGTTTTGAGTCATCAGCTATTCTAGATCAACAATAGTATTGTGTGGATAGGGGAACATCCCGTTGTGAAATTCGCGTATGCATTACATTTGATATAATAAAATCGATATTCTCTATCGACCTTCACAGTTGCTGCCAGCATTCGAATATGACATTTGACGCATTGCCGTCGCGCGATAGCACTAAATCCGTCCTCGTGCGGGCGCCATCTGAATTGATGCCTGCATAATGTATGAAGTGACATATGAGTACGACGTGCGATTTGGTAGACATCCGTAGACAGGAAGTTCGACAAGAAGACCGACAAACTGTCGATTTGACCCGTTTCGTATCACTTTTGTATCCCTCGTATTCGCACACAATATGCGAAGATTGGAACATGTCAATGGCCATTTTTTAATCATGCAATATATTTTTTTTTTGAACCCCTGGGTTTCATGGATAGATGAGAGGATTGAGACACCAGTTTAAGGGCCTAGCCGGATGAGTATGTGAAAAGTGCCCTTGAGCATCATCCAACCGGACTTGGTCTTGTGTATATTTTACAAGAAGAAAACTCTTTCCTGGAGAGTTCAGCCTTTTGACCTTGAAGATGACCTCTCAAGGTCAAGTTGATGGTTTTCCAGTTTTTTGCATATACCTTGGATTGTTCTCAACGGATATTAATCAACATTCTTCGCAAATCTTCGATTGACTCTGCCATAACAACCTTATCAACGGCGAACGCTAACCCACGTACCCTCACTGTCCCGAGATCGACACATTTTTCGTTGAAGAAGGCCATTGCAAAATAAATGAATTTTTGAAGGAATACTCAAATTGTCTATCAGAAAATATCAATTAAAAAAAATATTCTAACAAAATAGTTCAATTTTCAAACTAACTGTTGAATTTTGAACTGAAATGATGAATCTTCAACTGAAATAATTGTCAGTTGAAAAATTATGTTCCACAAAAAAGACGCTGACTTGAAGAGTTCAATTTTACACTAGAAACATGAATTTTCAAATAAAATGCTGAATCTTCAACTAGAATAATTGAATGTTTAGCAATAGTAATAATGATAATAATTTTTTTTTTTTCATCTTCATCTTTTTTTTACGAAAAGAAAAGACAATTTTCAACTAGGAATGATAATTTTCAACCAAAAATTGAATAATTACATTTCTATCCAAAGAAGAAACCAGCTTTCAATCAATAGTCTCCAACCAAAGAAATGAATTTTCAACTGGAATGATGAATCCACCCAAAAAATTAATTAAAAAAAAAAGTTGATTATCTTAAAAAATACGTGGATTTTCAACGAAATAGTTGAATTTTCAATTAAAAAAGGCAAATTTTCCCCAAAATGTTGAATTTTGAATTAGTAAGGATCAACCTGGAACAGGGATTCAACTATTTGATTAAAAATTCGTCATTTTTAGTAGAAAATTTATTTTTTTGCAGGAAAATACGATTGTTGTTAAAGAATTGGAATATGTTTATTTAAAAATCTAACTATTTTTTGAATTTTTTGTGAAAATTTAATTTTTTTCATCTAGAAATGTAATTATTTTATTCATGGGTGAAAATTTTTTCTTTTGACTAAGGATTGAACTATTTCGTTCAAAATTCGTCTTTCTGAACTGAAGTTCTAACTATTCGATTTACCGTTGAAAATTTATATTTTTAGTTGAAAATTAATTAATTTTGCTGCAAACTCGTTTTTTTGTTAGCTTTTCTAACGGCAAATTGAAATATTATATTTTCGGTTTGTAAATTTAATTTTTTTTAATCTTGGTTGAAAATTGATCTTTTTGGTTGAAAATGAGATTTTTCTTATTTAGAATGAACTTTTTAAACTGGAAATGTAACTCATCCATTTTTTGTCGAAAATTTATCTTTTCTGATAGAAATTTAATCTTCTTAGTTGAAATTATACTATTTTGTTGAAAATTTACTTTAATTTTATTGAAAATTATTTTTTTTTTTACTGAAAATTGAACTATTCTATTTTTAGTTGGAAATTTCTTTTAATGACTGAAAATTATCCTACTTTATTTTTGGTAGAAAATTTTAGTTGAAAATTCACTTTAACTATTAAATTTTTTGTGGGAAATTTACCTTTTTTGATGAAAATATAATCTTTTTCGTTAAAAAATTATCTGCTTAATAGAAAATTTAACTATTATATTTTTCGTCAAGAATTCCTTTCTTTCATTGGAAAAAAACAGTTCAGTTGAAAATTATTTTTTTTTGTTGATAGAAAATTCGTCTTTTGGATTGAAAAATCCACTATTTGGACAAAATTTCATATTTTTGGTTGAAAATTCATCACTGTGTATAAAAAATATTTTCTTCGGTTGAAAATTCGTTTCTTTTTTGTTGAAAATTAATTTTTTTAACTGAAGATACAACCATTCCATTTACGGTTGAAATTTTATATTTTTAGTTGAAAATTAATTAATTTTGCTAAAAACTCGTTTTTTTTTTAATTTAGTTTTCTTACTGCAAATTGAAATATGTATTGTATTTTTGGTTTCTAACTTCATCTTCTTTAGTTTGATATTTTTTTTTTGTTGAGAATTCATTTTTTGTAATTGATTGTCTGAACTGGAAATTTAATTCTTCTGTTTTTGGTTAAAAATATTTTTTTTTTATGAAAAAAAAATCTTTTTTTGAAAATCTTTTTTTTTTGTTAAACATTTATTTTTCTCACCTCTTAAATCTTTAATGCAAATAATATGTTGTCTATTACTTTGGCTTCTTTTATCATTTAAATTTAGCGCCCTTTCCAATGAGAAGCGATGCATTTTCCCGCGAAATTTAAATAATGTAATTATTATTAATAAAACTAGAAAATACGATTTTTCAAATCCTCATTCAAAATATTCATGAATGCTCATTAATCAAAATATGCATGCATCCTCTTGAATATTATAACTTCCTCCTTGAAAAACACCGTTCAAACACGAGAGAAGAGTGTTTGCACTCTTCGCTGCAGTTTACACAAAATTTAGAAAATTCAACAGAAAAATACAGTTTGATACGAAGAGCTAATTTTTTTTTCTCGTATTTTAGAAAAGTAAAACAAAAATAACAATAAAGTACAAGTTTCTACAGTTTTATTTTGAAAAATTAATTTTAATACAATATTTAAAAATATTAAAAATTGCTCTTGAATAATAAATAATAATTAAACAGTTATTAATTCAGAAAATAATTGAGTAAGTTTGAAATATATTTAGAAGTTTTTAAAAGATTCCAAAATTCAATAAGGTTTTCAAAATTATCAAGCAATAATTTGGATTACTTTAACGTAATTTTTTTTATTTGAATTTCAAGATAATAAAATTATTAATAAATTTCTGAAAAATTTGCAAATGATTTTTTGCAACGAAAATTTTAAGAGAATTTTTAAAAAGAATTCAAAGCCAATTTTAAGATTTTAATCGAAAATTTTAAAATTGAAACATCGAATATGAATTTTCTACCAAGAAAATTAATGTTTTACCGAACAGACAAATTAAAAAAAAAATAAATGAATAAGAAAAAAAACATTAGAATTTAAAACCAAGAACAGCGAATTATCTGAAAAAAATATTTGAATTTTCAAGCCGAAAATATAATTTTTCGACATAAAAGTTAATTTTCTACCAAATAGTTAAATTCCTAAAAAATAGTTTAATTTTCAACCAAATAGTCGAATTCAAAACTAAAAACGTGAATTTTCAACCAAATCATTGAATCCTTAACCAAAATAGATTAATTTCCTCGTGAATTTTCAATTCAGTAGTTGAATTTTTCACTAAAAAATATACATTTTTAAGCAAAAATTAAAATTACATTTCCAGCTTAGAAAATTAACTATTTAGAAATGTTCCAACCAAATAGCTAAGTTCTAAACCAAAGAGATGAATTTTGAATTAAGAAGACTAATTTTTTACCGAAAAGGACGAATTTTGAAGAAAATGGTTAAATTTCCAACTAAAAAATTTCAATTTTCAACAAACAGTGAAATAGTTACATTTTCAATTATAAAAATCAATTTTCCACATTACAATACGAATCAAAAGAAAAATTGCAATAGCAAAGAGATGAACTTTTTTTGAGGTCGCTGAATCTGAATCCGAGGTGCAAACAACCCCAGCACGTCAGTGTTCTGACAACCTCAAAAAACCTCATGAAAATCTTTCTCCGTGTCTGGAGGTCAGACCATGTTTACAATATGTTTTTGGGGTCGCTGAATCCGAATCCAAGCTCTCAACAACCCCAGTACGTCAGGGTTCTGAAATCACTTTGAAAAACCTCATAAAAAATTTCTTCCCGTCTGGGGGTCAGACCATGTTTACTATATGTTTTTGAGGTCCCTGAATCTGAATCCGAGGTCCAAACAACCCCAGCACGTCAGTGTTCTGACAACCTCAAAAAACCTTATGAAAATCTTTCTCCGTGACTGGAGGTCAGACCATGTTTACAATATGTTTTTGGGGTCGCTGAATCCGAATCCGAGGTCTCAACAACCCCAGTACGCCAGGGTTCTGAAATCACCTTGAAAAACCTCATAAGAAATTTTTTCGCGCCTAGGGGTCAGACCATGTTTATGATATGTTTTTAAGGTCGCTGAATTCGAAACCACAGTCTGAAAAACTCTAGCACGTCAGGGACGTGAAAAAAGACGATTTTTTCAGCGGTCCCAAAAATATAATAAACATGGGCTGACCCCCGGACTAAAAAAAAATTATGATGTTTTTTGAGGTTTTGTCAGAACCCGAACTTGCTAGGATTTTTTGGGCATCGGATTCGGATTCAGCGACCTCAAAAACATATAGTACACATGGTTTGACGACCAGACCCAAAAAAAGATTTTTTTTGTGACTCTGTTATTTTTCCACAAATATTTTCGTGATTAGATGCTAAGTTTTTTTTTCGCGTGCAACTATCTTGAAGATTCACTAAGACAATTCTGTCACAGGTCTAATCAGTGAAGTTCACTGGTTCAATAAGTGAAGTTCACTGGTTTAATCAGTGAAGTCCACTAGTTTAATCAGTGACGTTCACTGGTTTAGTCTGTAAAGTTCACTAGTTTCATCAGTGAGGTTCACTGGTCTAATCAGTGAAGTTCACTTGTTCTATTAGTGAAGTTCACTGGTTTAATTAGTGAAGTTCACTAGTTCAATCAGTAAAGTTAACTGGTTGAATCAGTAAAATTCACTGGTTCAATCAGTGAGGTTCGCTGACTTAATCGGTGAGATTCACTGGTTTAATCAGCGAAGTTCACTGGCTCAATCAGTGAGGATCACATGTTTAATTAGTAAAGTTCACTGGTTTAATCAGTGAAGATCAAAGGTATAATTAGTGAAGTTAAATGGTTCTATTAGTGAAGTTCACTGGTTTAATTAGTGAAGTTTACTAGTTTAATCAGTAGGATTCACTAGTTCAAACAATAAAATTCACTGGTTTAATCAGTGAGGCTCACTGAATCACTGGTTACTCAGTGCCAGTAGTCAATCGGTCGTACACGTTGTCATCCGTCAGTTGGTTAGGTAAGACAACTATCATTCATCACTTGTGTGATAATCTTCGCAAAATTATATTATAAAAACTGCACTTTACTCTCAAAATAATAAATAAGGGCTGGAATATTATAACTCCTGCTTTTTGCAGCCAGGCCCGAAATATTTCTAACATAAATACTGACTTCGTTTTCTGTCGAGATGTCTGGAGGTTCACGTCTTGGCCGCGTGAAGCGCTCTATCACTGGTTAAATCTGTCACTTGACGTCACTGGTACATTCAGTAACACTGCTTGAGTTATGTCACTTACCGGTTCACCCAGTCAAATTCAGAAAATCACTGGCTAATTCGTGATGAGGTTTCAAAATACTGATTAAACCAGTGACAGTTTCACTGGTTCAGTTTAAGAGATCAGGAAGTGGACCGAAAGGTAAAGCACGTTATTACGGAAAACTGGATTCGCTAGTTATGAAACTGGGAGGTTATTTAGGGAACAGTGGAACCTTAAATATAAATATGAGAGACGTCTGGAGGTTCATGGCTTGGCCGCGTGAGCGCTATATCACTGGTTGAATCTATAATTTGGCGTCACTGGTACATTCAGTAACACTGCTTCAGTTATGTCACTTACTGGTTCGCCCAGTCAAACTCAGAAAATCACTGGTTCATTAGTCATGTTTCAAAATACTGATTCAACCAGTGAAAATTTCACTGGTTCAGTTTGAAAGATCAGGAAGTGGACCGTAATGTAAAGTACGTTATTACGGAAAACTGGATGTGCTAGTTACGAAACTGGGAGGTTATTTAGGGAACAGTGGAACCTTGAACGTAAATATGAGAGACTTCTGGAGGTTCGTGGCTTGGCCACGTGAGCAATATATCACTGGTTGAATCTATAATTTCGCGTCACTGGTAGATTCAGTAACACTGCTTGAGTTATCTCACTTACAGGTTAACCCAGTCAAATTCAGAAAATCACTGGTTCATCAGTGATGATGTTTCAAAATACTGATTCAACCAGTAAAAATTTCACTGGTTCAGTTTAAAAGATCAGAAAGTGGACCGTAATGTAAAGTACGTTATTATGGAAAACTGGATGCGCTAGTTGTGGAACTGGGACGTTATTTAAGGAATAGTGGAACCTTGAATATAAATATGATTTATGGCATGAACTTCGATGCAGGTTCGCTTTTGAATGTGGGTCGCTTCAAACTTTAAAGTTCAAACCTAAACGGTGTTCTTGACACTCAAGATCTTTCAAACACACTTCATTTCTCAGTTTGTTCCGTGTCTATAGAATCTCAAATTCTTCAAGATTTCTCTCTTATGTTTGTTGATCGCTTCTGAATTCAAGTACTTGCTTCTTAAGGATGGAAGTCAGTATTTAATGAATTGCAGCAACTCTCAGGTAGCATCTTCAAAATTTTTTTGAAGGAATCTGTATTATCATTAGAGAATAACAAAAATTTTTAACATATTTTCAAACTAGATGTAGCTATGAATTGAAAATTATTTTAATTAATTTTTTTGTAGGAAAAAAAGATCCTCTCCTTTCGCCCCGCTGGGATTCGAACCACAGAACTTCTGATTCCCGGTTAGGTGCTTTTCTCATTAAGCTACTAGACAGTTCAAGAGAAGAAACTTTATAGGAGAAAATATAGGAATTATTGTGCTTGATGTTGCACATTTATTTTTCAAAGGAATCTGTATTCTCATTAGAGAATAGCAGAAATTTTTAACGAAGAGAAAAGAGAGAATCTTTTATTCAGAAAAAAATTAATTTAAAATAATTTTTAATTCATAGTTCTATCTAGTTTGAAAAGAAGTTAAGAATTCTGTTATTTTCTAATGATAATACAGATTCCTTCAAAAATTTGATTTGAAGGAAGCTCTAGTAGCTTAATGGGAAAAGCACCTGACCGAGAATCAGAAGTTCTGTAGTTCGAATCCCAGTGAAGCGAAAGAAAAGGATCTTTTTTCAGGAAAAAAATTCATCTCTCTGAATGTTTATCAATATTCTCTTGTAAATAATTTTTTTAAATAAATTTTTTTTTTTTATTTTTCTAGGAATCTCAAGGAAATGTTTTTCATGCTTTCAAAGCCTTTCACCATTATTAAAAAGCTTTTTAATTTATTGTTAGAAATCTGCAACAAACTATATTTTGTTTTAAATTATGCCGTGGGCTATTTGCATCGAAATTTCGGTACGAATAGCCGGATTTTTTGGTACATGTAGATGCTCCGCTTAAATTTTTTGCAATTATTTGAAATTTTTTAATAATTTCGAATTTTTTAAAAACTGTTAAAAATCTTTTCAGCATACTCGAATTTTTTCTAAGAATAATAGGTGTTCGATTATTATTTATATGTACATCAAAATTCAACAATTAGACTTAAAAATTAGGTTTTTTCAAAAATTCATTTCTTTGTTTCAAAATTTAACTACTTTCTTGAAAATATTTTCTCTGTCAAAAATCAATTTTCTAGTTGAAAATTGACCTTTTTAGTTAAAAATTTGTTAGTTGAAAATTTAAGTACTTAGTTCGAGCCTCCTTTTTTTGTTGAATATTAATTTTCGAACCTGAAAATTAAGTATTTTATTTCGAATTTGTCTTTTAAGTTCGAATTAACCTTTTTTTTGTTTATTATTAAAATGTTTTCTTTGGTGCAAAGTTATACTACTTTGTTGAAAAGTAATTTTCTTGGTCGAAGATTCACTACTATAGTTGAAATTTCATCTCTATGGTAGAAAATTTATTTATTCTATTGAAAAATTCGCGCGATCAACATCCACATAGAAGATGAGATTTTAACCAAAAAAGATTTTTCATTAAACAAATTGAAAAATTCCGAAAAATTTTTGCATTTTCGAGCGAAAAAAAAGAATTTTCTACAAAGAATTTGAAATTTCAACGGGAAAGTGAATTTTCAACAAAAAAAATTGAGTCGTCAGCTAAAAAAGATCAATTTTCAATAAACATTAGAAGAGTCAAAAAATTGTATTTCTGCAAAAAAAAAAACATAATTATGAAGATAGTTACGTTTGAAACCAAAGGGATGAATTTTCAAGTAAAATGATGGAAATTAAAAAAAAATTCAACGAAGTATTTAAACTTTCGAAGAAGTAGTTGAATTCTTATCAAAATTTGTAATAGTCCATCTTTCAGTCAAAAAAGATTTTCATTTAGAAGGAATCAAATTTCTACCAAGAAAGATGAATTTTGAGATAAGAATATTAAATGTCAGCCCAAGAGATAATTTTTTAAAGTGATCAATTAATCTTCAAACCAAAAAAAAAATTCAACAAAGTAATTCAGCTTGCAACCATATATTTAAATAAAAATTTGTACCTTTAACCAAAAAAATTTTAATTCCAACTTTCAACCCCGAATGGTGAATTTGTAACCAACAAGGATTAATTGTCAACCAAAACTAAAACAGCAGACTTTTCAACAAGAAATAATTAAATGGAACCAAAAATAGTTTTTCTTTGTCTTCTATAAATTCAGTGTACACTTTTTGACCAAAAATTGTAGACCCTCCCTTGGAATGGAAATTTGTACAACAATCTTTTTAGTTTCTAAATTTCCCCTTCATTTAGAGCAATTATAAATGGATACAATTAGAGATAGACTGTTTCGGATTCAATTCGTTACGAAAATCATCCCAAGCTGTTTTGACTGCAAAACGTCTGCCCGAAAAGTATCCAACCTTGTGGTGTTTCAAAAGTAAGAGTTAAATCTGGCCAATGGCGATGATATCCTCTTCAAAGTACTCTCTTTTGGAAGCTAGAACCTTCTTTTAGCGATCATCCCACTTCCATAACCACTCCTGAAAGTCACCTTCCGTAATAGCTAACAGCAGCTTCATGGCATTCTGATTTATTTCCTCTACGTCTTGGAATCGTTTTCCCTTGAGAGGATACTTCAATTTTGGAAAAGCCAGAAATCACAGGGAGCTAGTTCAGGACTTTATAGGGAATGCTGAAGGTATGTGAGGCCATGCTTCACCAGAAATTGTTGAATGAGCAGGTGCATTATCGGGGAACAGGATCCAGTCGCCGGTGACCCAGACTCATAAATAAAATGTACCAGTTATAGGTCAACCGATTCGCTTTGAAACAACACAACTTTTGTATTCTAGCATCAGCTTCAAATGATGAGAATAAGAAAATCTTTACTATGAAAATCGATTACTTCAAACTACTCCTGAGAGTCACCTTTCGTAATAGCTCACAGCTGCTTCATGGCATTCTGATTTATTTCCTCCATGTTTTGAAATCATTTTCCCTTCAGAGGATACTTCAATTTTGGAAAAGCCAGAAATCACAGGGAGCCAGGTCAGGACTGTACACGGAATGCTAAAGTTATGTAGGGCCATGTTCCACCCAAAATTGTTGAATGAGCAGGTGCATTATCGGGGAACAGGATCCGGTCGCCGGTGACCCAGACTCTTTCCTCAGTGCATTCCGTCACCCTACAACACAACGCGTACGCAGGTTCATGCCTCTTGGTAGGGGCAATCATAGAAACGCTCTGGTCGGACAGACGCAACTCCCAACAAGACCATCACTATTTGCAGAATGCATCACATCCAAACGCGTGTCACTACTCTGTATGTCGTCTAAATTCTCATCAAAGCTTTCGCTCAAAGGTTAGACACTGTTTTCATCACCACAGGCACGCCCAGACGTGGTTGCTCTGTTCAGTGCATGGTAGATACCTGTTTTCGACAATAGCACAACGAGGTGCAACTTGAGAGCACCATGTCGGACATTTCGTAGATAGACCTTGTACATCCAATACCCACCACAATGAAGCTTCTTCTAGAAACTTTGATTTATCCAATTCCACCTATCATTTCTGCATGATGAGAACAATTTCGATAACAATGCGTAGTTGCTTTCGGGCTGGATAGAAGTTACTTTTCGCATGCGAGAATCGTCGGTCGCATGCAGTTATCAGGAGGCAGGACATGCAGGTTGGCCGTCTCCCCTCTGTAATTTGTAGCGTCGGCCATTCGAGCGTGTAACTCTGTAATGATGTAATGACTCGGTGCAACGAGTGCTCTGTGCGCTTGCTTGGACTCTCACCTTATAGTAAGTTCGGTGCCCGAAAGCAAAGGGTCGAAGAGAGAAAAGAAAAAAAGATGAAGAAAGGCATTGTGTACTCTGTAAGACTCTTCCCTCTAGGTATGCGCATAATTATGCCATCTTCTGGTAATGCGCACCTATGCGTCGCATATCGACCAGATTTCTCCGCATGATGCTTTATGCTCTTTCTTCTATGCGGGATCTATCTTGATTCGCCCGAGAAGGAAACAACTCTGGTAATCCGCTGGACTGCTCGGTTATCCGAAAATGCAATCCAAGTGATTTATTACAATCCGGTGTAATCCGATTCTTCATTCTATATTAATTTTTCCCCGGAGTTAATACCTAGTAATATTTTTTGATCAAACCTTTTCAGTATCGATTCAGCAACTTAATTTCCAGAAATGAAATTATTACTTCCTTAAAATTGAAAACTGAACTTTTTATCAGAATTCATATTTGAAAAATCTTGCAACACCAGCGAAGGAAATTCTCCCTATATTTTCTAGAAACCTGATAACATTTTCTAATTAAACTTTTGAAGGTTTCAGGAAAATTAATCTGCAGAAAAGCACGAATCTCCATACTATCAACCGTCGAGTTGCACAATATTTCCAAAACAAGAATTTTGTTAGCAAAGTTTGAATTGCAGAGTGGGAGAAAAATTCTAATTTTCCCATATTTTGAAACAAAGAGAGGAATCTTCAATGAGAAGATAATTTTTCCTCCAAATAAGATAAATTCTCAACAAGGACTCTAATATTTGATATTTCAAATGAAGAAGATCCAAATCGCAAAACAAAAACAGCTAAATTTGACCCAAAAATAGTTCTTCACATCCAAATAGTAGCACTATCAGCTAGGGAAGTAAATTAAAACATTTAGCAAATTATCCAAAAATTGGATGTGGCAGAGATGCAGTGAATTTCTGTCTGTAAAAATAAACTGCTAGGTATTGAGATTCCCAAGTCTCGTTCTCTGAACTGTTTTATGAATTATAAATATAATTATCTCAGAAGGACAAGCTTGATGCCTATGAACAATGAGATAACAATTAAGATACCATATATATGTACTCTAATGAAACACCAGACAATTCATCAGATACACTCTGAACTGAATTCTTTATTAAAGCATCAGAGTTTCTCCGCATGGCAAAAAATGGGGATCGTTCATACTCTGATCTTGACATTGATGATCTTCCTCAAATCCATTGGTGAATATAATTTTATAATACATCTATAATTTTATAAGATATATTTATAATTTTGAAAACATTCTTTAGCGACAGACAATTCCCCAACATTTTCTTGAAACCTGATAATATTTTTTAATCAAACCTTTTTTCTATCGATTTTGTAACTCGACAGCTAGAAAGCAATTCTTGACTTTTCGGAAATTAAAAATTGGCAACGAACTCACATTCAATTGAGGATTTATTTTTAGACGATCAAAGAATCGTACTGATTATCAAATTCAAATTTTCCAGAAGTGATTCTTGATAAAACTTCTTTCAGTTGAATTAAATCTTCTGCTCAATGTTGCAGCTAAAGTTAAAAAAAGTAATTGCATATTTGAATAAAATAGAATAATCAGTGGCTTCTTGCAGAATTAAGTTCACAGTTCGAGTGTTTGCCTAATGGTGACCCGATCCCTGGTGTTCCTCGTGGCAGACAATATTCCTCCTCTTATGGCAGACAACATTCTCCTGCCAGGTCTGTTTCTCCTGTTGAGCCGCCTCTTCGTCTCAGGTCGAGGTCTCCTCCTGCCAATGGCAGGTGCGTCCCTCCACTGATCAAGCTGATTACTGCTTCCGACGGACGTACATATGGATTTGAACAACTTAAATTTATTCAGCTTACTCCCAACAGGAATCCGAACCGAAAATTTGAACTTCGAAGATACACTTTTCCTCCGGATAAACCGATTCAAATTCTCTTGGGAAAGAAAGTTTTTCTGCCTGTGCCGACCGAAGAACAAATTGTATTATCAACATCCGATGGTGACGCCTTCGCAATATTGAAGAGTACTACTACTCTTGCCGGAATATATACATATATATCCCGATTTAACCGTAAATTGCGGGCAAAAATAAACATGGAAAGCGGCGTGATTACCCCATTGACCGCATATGAAATCGGGGAGGCTCCAGTGGGTGCCAATCGCCTAATCCTATATAATTTTAGAGTAAAGAATGTGTACCATAATCTTCCACACCGTGGATTGAATTAATTATGAATTATAAATTATATAAAATTATGTAAAATTAAAAATTGACCTTGACGGCAAACTAAACCCCAAGATCATCATTGACATACTGCTGGTGGTATAATTTTGCTAAAATTTTAAAAATTTATTCGTCAATTCGGATACATTTCCGTCAATTCGTATGACGTGATTGCTGAGGAATTAAAAACAATACTTGTGAAACAAACTTAGAAAATTCAGACAAATTCCTTCATATTCAGTGGAAAAAAGCCAATAGCTCTAAATAATATTATCACAAGTATATAATAATTTATTATGTTTTCAATATTTAAAAAGACAAATGAGAAATTAGCGTACGAGGATCTCGCATTCTTAGCTTTGCAGAAATTTCCATTGCACGGTTGAAACTTTTTATTACTCAACAATCACGTAATATTTATATGTGTCCTCGGTGAAATTTAGAGACTATTATTTGTTCTTAATCTCATAAATTATAAAAATTTAGGAATAATTTATTATACTTCGCAATGAGTTGAAAGCAAGAATCCATTTTCCTGATTAGAATCATTAAAAGCTCATCATTTTGGCGATAAGAATGAAAAATAAAAGCTATATGAAGTAACAGTTCGTTCGTAGACACAGCATTTTTTGAATAAATAATTTTTCTGTTTGTTTCAATTTTTGTTTATTCTAAAAAATAATGTCTGTCCTTTTTAAAAATACCATCAATGACAATAACTATTGAACACTAAAACATTCTGAAGAGCAACAAAAAAAGGTAGTTAAACGGCGACCATGATTTTGTCAGAGTGGCTTATCCGAAATCAAAAAACAAAATTGGATGTTAATCTATAGGTGGATGGCTATCGCCGGAACTAGGATTTTTTTAAATCTTCGAAAATTCTATTTCTTATATGTTTTTAAACATTGAGACCAAAAATTTCATCATTTTTTGCGCATATTTTTTTAATGAAAAAACGTTTCAATATTTTTCAAAAATCCTAGTTCCAGCGATACCCGTAGGTGTGCTGAATGTACCATTAAAATTAGAAAGCAATCGATTGAACTGTTTTTGAGAAATCATGGTCGCCAATTTGAAGTTCTGCGAAAATTCAAATTTAATAAATGAAAAATAGCTTTCTCATACAAATTATCAATGAAATCTTAATAATTCGTTTTTAAAATAAACTATTTTGGTGTAAATGAGTCTTATCCGTTGAAAATTGATCAACTGAAAATTTAACTTGCCATTTTTTGTTAAAAATTTGCCTTTTTTAGCTTAAAAATCAAAAATTCGGATGTAAATTTATGTATTTTATTGAAAATTCGCTTCTTTTGCTTGAAAATTATTCATTGTGCTTAAAAATGAATCCTTTTGGTTTAAAAATCATTTTTCGGTTGAAAATTTAACCAATTAATAAAAATTCGTTAAAACCATTTTTTTTTGTTAAAAATTAATTTTTGGGTTGAAAATTCGGCATTTTGGTAAAAAATTAATCTTGTTATTCGAAAATTCATCCTTTTGTTTGCAAATTCAATATTTTTGGTTGGAAATTTAATTATCTTGTTCAAACCTCCTCTTTTTGATTCAAAATTTTTTTCTAACTGAAAATTGAACTATTGCTTGTTTTGGTACACGTTTTTGATTAGTTACAAATTAATTTTTTTCCATAGAAATTAAACTATTTTTTTGAAAACATTTTTGTACCTAAAAATTAATTTCTGAACCTAAAAATTAAGTATTTCATTTGAGTTTCGTCTTCTTTGTTTAAATTCAACTCTTTTTTATTCAGTAATATAATATCAAAAATCTTTTTTTGTTGAAAATTCATCTCTATGGCTGAAAATTCAAGTATTCTATTGAGAATTCGGCTTTTCTTATTAAAAATTAATTTTTCCACCTGAAAATTTCACCATTCCATTTTTGGTTAAAAATGTAACCATTTTGTAGAAAATTCTTTTTCTTTTAGTTGAAAATTTGCCTTTTTCAATTCTAACTTTAAACATTTGGTTGGCAATTTATTTATTTTGTTTAAAATTTGACTTTTCAGTAGGAACTTAATCCTTATTGTTTTCAAACTTATCTTTTTGTAGAAAATTTGATTTAGAAAAAAAAATTTGAACTATTCCTTTTTTTGTTTAAATTCAGCTGGTTTTTATTTAATATTAAAATATTTAAAAATTTTTGGATGGAGCGTCAAATATTTTCTTTATGTATTTTTATGATTAATTAACAATCACGTAATACTTGTTCGTATCATTATATATTGCTATCCTTAGTTTTTAAATCAAAGATCATAAGCTTTATAATCCATTTTTCTCAGTATATTAATTAAAATCATATCATAGAAGCAATATTTAAAAAATAAATAAAAGCGATAAGAAGCAACAGTTCGTTCAAAGACGCAATTTTTTCAATAATCAATATTTTTGCTTATGTCTCAATTTCATTTTCTTGAAAAAAATGTTTCTCCTTCTCAAAAATACCATGATTAAATTAATGATACCATGATTAAAAAAATTGAAAATTGAGTGTCAAATTTTCACAGAAGCCCTATTCGAAAAAGTCGATTTTTTCCGAAATAGCCTGATTGAGGTGAATTAATTTGTTTTTTTGAGCTGCTTAATGAAATATAAATAGGATTTATCTCAGAAGGATCAGCTAGACTATTATGACTACTGAGATAAGAATTAAGATATTATATAAATATATATAATTTTACGAAACATCAGAATATTCTCTAGATACCCTGGTAACCAAATCCTTCATCAACGCATTGATTGTGTCTTACCCACACTGCAAAAAATGGGGATCGTTTATACTCTGCTCTCCACCTTGATGATCATCTTCAATTCTATTAGTAAATATAATACTATAATATACCTATAATTTTAAAAACCTATTAGGTGCGCGAATAAGTTCTAGGTAATACAGCGGGTGGGATGGAATTTCTCATTTCAGCGTTTCCAGGTAGGTTTTAACAGGTTTGGCAACGTGAGGCCGACCGTTGTCAGGCTGTAGAATCACTTTTTCATGCCTCTGCTCATATTGTAGCCGTTTTTCGCGCAGTGCTCGGCTCAATCGCATCAATTGACTTTCTTCTCTTTGGATTTTTGTAATGAATTCATTTTTGATCCCCCGTCACGATGCGATGAAGAAAACCTTTAATTTTTTGCTGCTGAAGCAGTTGTTCATAGACGAAAAAATGACGCTCAAAGTTCCTTGGCTTCAAATCACAAGGAGCGCTTGTCGGGTAACTTCTAATGCTGAAGAAAAACAAAGGTAACTAACGTGTCACAACCGGATTGTTTACCATATGTCTAAGCTTGGCCTATGGCGTTTTGGATATGTCAAAATCGACCCGCACTTTCTGCTGGCGCTATCTATTGACAAACAGCGAGAACTCATTTTCGCACCTAATAGTATTTTCCAAGCAAACCGTTTTAGTATCGATTCAGCAAGTAAGAGGAAATTGTATAAAACATTGTGTTACATTCCATACTTGAAAAAATAATGCTCTATGTCTTCTGCAGAGTTGAGTTCACTGTTTGAGTGCTTACCGAATGGCGAACCTATTCCTGGCGTTCCTCGTGGTGGACAATATACTTCTTCACATACCGAACGAAATTCTCCTGCCAGGTCTCTTCCTCTTGGCGAGCCCTCTCTTCATGCCAGGTCCAGGTCTCCTCCTGCCAATTCCAGGTGGATACCTCCAGATGCCATTCTCATTTCTTCTTTTGACGGACGTTCATATGAATTCAACCAAATTGACTTTATTCGGCTTACTCCCAGTAGGAATCCGAACCGACAATTTGAGCTTCGGAAATACACTTTTCCTGTGAATAAACCAATTAAAATACTCACAGGAAAGAATTCTTATGGGCCATTGTCAATCGCAGAACAAATCGTATTATCAACAATTGACGGTGACGTGTTTGCGATATTGGAGAATAGAAATCTTCTTGCTGGAATATATACATATAAAGCTCAGGTTCACCGTCAAGCACGAGCAAAAATAAACATGGCAAGCGGCACGATTACCCCAATGACCAAAGAAGAAATCAGGGAAACTCCAGTTGGCTCCGCCAACCCAATAACAGGCCATTTTAAAGTATATCATGTGAACGAAAATCTTCCACGCGATTGATTCAATAACGCAAGAATGTACAATTAAAATATAAAATTGTTTATTAATTTACACTCGAGAAAAGGTGAAAATAAAATATAAAAAGGTTTGTGATCGGAAGTTGGCTTGAAATTTCAATCCATTATGGTTCCCAAAACGTCTGTCTTTCATCAATAACCCAGTTCGTCTTTTTTATAAGTAAATAAAAGAATTTTGTGTTTCACTTTCTCACGAAATTATTCTTTGAGAAGAATTATAATAGCTACAGGATATATTTCATAAGAATAAGTAATTATCAGTACTGCAAGTTTTTATCATAAGCTGTCAAAAGCACGAGCAATATATCTTTTCCGGTATTACATCTGCAAATAAGAGAATACTTGAATGAGTGTACTTCCAAATAAATTCGTCTTATTCTTTGAGAAAGAGCCAAACAGTCAATTAATTGATATTTCAAAAAAAAAGATTTCAATTGTCGATCAAAAACAGTTGAGTCCACAAAACCCAAAAAAGAGGATTTCAACTGCAATTATGAATCTTCTTCAACCCAACAGCTGAATTTTGAACGAAAGAATATGAACTTTCCTACCAATAATTTTTTTTTTTCAACTAAAAGATATCAATTTAATGAAACAGGAATAGCTAAATTGTCAGTGAAAAAATGAATGTTCTGGCACTTGAAAAATGATTTTCGAAAATTGTTTGCAGCAGAATTGTAGTACTCTAGTTTTTACCTTGATGATCATCCTCAATTCGATTGGTGAGCATTCATTCTCAGTTTCTATTCACTATCACCGACCGAAATTTCAACAACAAAAATTGCTGAAGAATTAAGGTACAATTAAGGATTTTTGTTTGAAGTTCCTTGATACAGTGGAAGCCTCGGTGGCTCAGACGATAGCGCGTCGGACTTCCATGTAGGAGGTCCGGGGTTCGATCCCTGAGCCAGGCACCTATGGAAATTTCTCTATGTACTTCGACCGGGGCTTCGGTGGTTCGGAACCCACCTTAAACGGTAGGTCCCCTCAGAAAAAGCTGGTATCGTACCAAGGTGAGGCTCCATTTCGAGGGGAATAGCCTTGGAGGTCGAAGCCGATTCTGTGAAGACTCGAAAATAAGTCAGCGATCTCCAGTGACGCCAACTTTGGCATGTTGAGCTACTGCGCTTGCCCGGCGCAGCGGCCCTCATTGGTCGCTGTTGGCGCGCGATTTAAACCGGGTATAATTAACAATTTTTGAAATTGAAGTATATTATTATTGTGAATTGCACATTAATATCAGAAATTACCTAATTTGTAATTTAAGGTTAGGAAAAATAATAATACGAAACCCTTTTCTATCGAAATATAAATTTATCTTTTGAATTCAAAGAAAATATGCTATTATTAACGAAATATACGCATGAGTATTTTTTTCTAACCTTACATCGCAAATTACGTAATTTCTGTTATTAATGTGCAATTTATAATAATTATCTACTTTAATTTCAATAATTGGTAATTATACCAGGTTTAAATTGCGCGCCAACAGCGACCAATGAGGGCCGCTGCGCCGGGCAAGCGCAGTAGCTCAACATGCCAAAGTTGGCGTCACTGGCGATCTCCTTGCGTAGAGGCAGGCCCTCTCAAGGGACCTCTGCTTGGTGGTCGCTGGCCGATTTCGAGTAATGAACACACACACATACACTTCCATAACACACCAGGGCAGTGCTACGAATCTGTGCATCTACCTGATGACCTCAGAGGGATCGCTCCGTACACACTAGCCTGCTAGGGAGGCTGTCGAATGGCAGAGTGGGTGAGGATCACTTTGTCTGATCAACAAAGGAGGACGTCGTTTACAGTGCGATAGGTATGCCTGGCACCTGAGAGGTATAATCTCAGAACGTTGATAACAACGAAGAACCCACCGAGATCCAAAAACACTCGGCAAAGGATGGCCGGATTCGGAGTACTGCCTTGAGAATGAAGACGGGTGTGGCACAACAGGCTTTATAGCTTGAGCTCCAGGGGTTGGGACCTCACAAGCCCCCCCGCCTACATTACAACTAATTAACTACTCAATACAGTTCTGTTACATATGGTACTAAATGCTGTGACTTTAAAGAAGCAACGTTTATGCATGAGCTGTCCTGATTTGAAAAAATGTAATTCTCAGCTTTTTTGCAGATTTGAGTTCACAATTTGAATGTCTACCCAATGGAGATCCTATTTCTGGTGTTCCTCGTGGTGCATCATCATCATCATCATTTTCTTCTTCGTCTTCTGACAGACAACAACCTTCTAACAGGACTCTTCCTTCAGCCACAGCTGGTTCTCCGACCAGATCTGCACTTCCTGCCGAGCGTTCTTTTCGTGTCAGGTCCCGGTCTCCTCTTTCCAGGCCCCGTTCTCCTCCTGCCAGGCATAGAGATGCACCAACCGGGCTCCCTTTTTCTAACGTGCTTGGATATGAACTTGACCAACTTCAATTTATTCGGCTGACTCCGACTGAAAATTCGAAACGGGCATTCAAGCTGCAAATATACACTTTCTCTCAGGATGCACCAATTAGTTTACTCGTAAGACGGGGTGTTTATGGGCCCATGCCAACCCAAAAACAAGTTGTTTTATCAACATTCGATGGAGATGTATTTGCAATATTGGAGAGCAGTGATCGTTTTGCTGGAATATATACATATAAATGTTCACACCAAGCATACAAGAAGGGCAAAAATTAATATGAAAAGCGGTACGATTACTCCATTGACTAAAGACGAAATCAAGGAAACACCAGTCGGCCCCCGTTGCCCGATCTTGTTTTATTTTAGAGTAGAGCATGTGGACTACAATCCTGCACACCATTAATTCTATTACAAAAAAAAATGTAAAATTATGATAATATAACATATTTTGTGATCCGAAATCGTTTTAAAATATTACAAGTAACTTTGGAATGCAATAAGTAGGGGACGGTGGGGAGTTGTGGGCCGTGGGGAGTCGTGGGCCACCTCAATCTCCGCCATGTTATGGGTGGTAGGACTGCTTTAACCACTGCCTAAAGACTCTCTTTGTGTGAGCTTAATTTTTTTGAACTCGACTCATAGTCTCAATACGCGTAGTTAGTATTATGACATTGTTGATTAAAGAAATGAAAATAAAAGTTTGTGTACAACTCAAGTGGTTGATATTCGTAGCACCGTTCTACAGCAGATTTCAAATGGCAATTCGGTCATTTCGTAAATGTCGGCTGTGGGGAGTTGTGGTCCACCATAAGTGGGGAGTCGTGGGCCAAACGGTCTTAATGCGTATTCCAATTTTTTAAGTGAAACTTCTCTTCTCTTGTTCTGAAAAGACTTTTGCATTATCTGCAAGGGCACAATGCCAAAGATTTTTAATCGGAACAGTACAGTTCACTGCAACATATGCGATCGTGATGTGCACTTGAAATGTGCCAACATGAGGACCGGACATTACACTTCCATACATTGTGAATCAGAATAATTTTTTTGCAATCTTTTTAAAATCATTAATTTTTATTTACTGCAACTTTAATAAACATAAACTACTGGAATATGCCATTTTCTTTTATTTTTTGTCATGACCCACAACTCCTCACCAAAATCACAAATATCGATTTTTATAAGATTCACGTCATCCTAAATATTTTTCGCGCATTAACGAATTTTATTAATTGTGGTCTCCAGTTGATGTGTTGAGAAGTTTATTACAAATACCAGTTCACACATTGACAATTTATTGATGTTCATAGAAGTTGTGTCTTGAAAACAAAGAGTGGCCCACAACTCCCCACTCTCCCCTAATAAAAAGTCAATGCACTATATTTTCTAAAGCTTCAGTCTTTCGTTGCTGTCCTAGTTAATATTTTTCCGAAAAAATTCAAAAATTTTTTGATTCATTCCCTCATGAAAATATTTTTTCAGGGAAATTATTATAGGTTTATCCAGGGTGTCTAGCATTTCTTCAAAAAAAAAAAAAATTCCAAGTTTTCCAGGATAGGATATAAAATATTCAATGTTTTTTTTCAGCTTCGAAAACAATTTAATGGAACTTTCAAAATTCAACATTTTTTTCCTGTTTATAATATTGAAGCGAGTTCAACACCGTGTGTGATGAGATTTTTTTGGTAGAATTGGTTGACACTTGACTCAATTATCGAATTTTAAGCTAATTTAGGTTTATTTTCAATAATAAAATAAAACTGTCAACAAATACGATGATTTTTTTTTACCAAATTGTTGAGTTTTCAACCTACGAAGCTGAATTTTCAACACAATAATCGAATTTTTTTGGAACCAACACACAGTGAGTTTTTTTACAATTTTTTTTCGAAATTCTGCTGACTGCTGAATTTTTGACCGATTCTAATAATTATTTCTTTAAATACTCGTAACAAATTATAATTTCATGTAGGACTGATACTTTTTTAGTTTTCTGCAAAAAACTAACCTAAAAAAATATGAGCTTGCCAAGGTAGCTGAACCACGGGATTTCGAAAGTTCTAAAACCATAAAATCGTTAATATCTTTACACACAAACCTCAAACGCACAAACCTCACCTCTCAAACATACAAACCTCAAGCCTCAAGCCCACAAAAATGATACCTCAAACTCACAAACCTCAAACCCACGAACCTCAAACCCGCAAACCTAAAACCCACAAACCTGAAACCCCCAAACCCGTAATCCCACAAACCTCAAACGCACAAACCTCAAATCCACAAACGTAAATCCCCCAAGCCCATAAACTTACAATCCTCAAATTCACAAATCCATGAACCTAAAACCCCAAACCCACAATCCTCAAACACGTAAACCTAAAACCCCAAACCTACAAACGTCAAACACGTAAACCTAAAACCAAAACTCCACAAGCCCACAAACAGCAAACCGACAAACCTCCAACTCACGAACCTCAAACCCACAAAAATTATACCTCGAACCCACAAATTTCAAACACATAAACCTAAAACCACAAATCTACAAACCTCAAACCTACAAACAGCAAACCGACAAACATTAAACCCTATGTTCATAAAACTCAATATATAAGTACATCATGCAGAATACTCCACGATCCCACCAACCTTTAGGGTTTAGGGTTTTATGGGTTTAGGGTTTATGGGCGTAGGGTTTATGGGTTTACCGTTCATGAGTGTAGGGTTTATGGGTTTTAGGTTTAGGGTTTATGTGTTAATGGATTTACGGGTTTATGGGTTTGAGGTATTTGGCTTTAGAGTTTATAGAAAGAGTGTTTTGGATTATTTTTGTGGGTTTACGGGTTTGTGGGTTGGAAGTTTGTGGCTTCGCTGTTTGTGGGCTTGTCGAGTTGTGGTTTTAGGTTTATGTGTTTGAGGTTTGTGGGTTTGGGGTTTTAGATTTATGGATTTGTGAGTTTGAGGTTCGTAGGTTTATTGGCTTGGGGGTTCTATGTTTGTGGATTTAAGGTTTGTGCGTTTAAGGTTTGAGGTTTAATTTTTGTGAGTTTGAGGTTTTTGGGTTTACGGATTTGGGGTTTTGAGGTTTGTTGGTTTGAGGTTTGTTGGTTTAAGGTTTGTGGGTTTGAGGTTTGTTGGTTTGAGGTTTCTGGCTTTGCTGTTTGTGGGTTTGTGGATTTGTGGTTTTAGGTTTATGTGTTTGTGGTTTGTGGGCTTGGGGTTTAAGTTTGATGAATTTTTGAGTTTGAAGTTTGTAGGTTTATGGGCTTGGGGGTTTTAAGTTCCCGGATTTGATGTTTATGCGTTTGAGGTTTCTGGGTTTGAGGTTTGTGGGTTTACGGGTTTGGGGGTTTGAGGGTTTTTCGGGTTTGAAGTTTGTGCGTTCGAGGTTTGTGGGTTTGATGTTTGTGGGTTTGAGATTCGTGGGTTTAAGGTTTGTGAGTTTGAGGTTTCTGTGTGAAGATATTGCCGATTTCATGGTTTCGAAAGTTTCAAAATTTCGTGGTTCAGCTACCTTGGCAAGTTCATATTGTTTTAGGTTAGTTTTTTGCAGAAAACTAAAAAAGTAGCAGTCCTAGTTCAAATTATAATTCGTTACGTGTATTTTGAAAAAAGTTATTAGAATTGGTCAAAAATTGAGCAGTCAGCAGAATTTTGAAAAAAAAAATTGTAAAAAAAGTCACTGTGCAACAGTAGTAAAGAGTAAGATTTCTCCAATTTTTTTTTTGCTTGTTGAATACATTATTAAATGATTAATTCCAGTAAGTAGAATATGCTCATAATACATTTTTATTTACACTTCTGCAATTTTTCACAGCTTTGCAATTCCCATAATCATGATCAAATACGGTTATAATAAAGCTTGAATTTCTTCACCTTAACTCTATAGTCCTAAATCAATTCACGGTAACTCCCAGAATATAAATTATGTTAACTTGTAATCCATTTAATTATTATACAAAAATTCGATAACAAATTGTCAATGTCATTATAAGAACAAAACTTTTTTCTTTTCTTAAAACTTTGTCGTATTATTTTAGAAATGACATTCAATCACACGATTAAAAATTTAACAATAAAAATCGCTGTAGACAGTTCTGAATGGTTTAAAAACTGTACAAATTTAGGCTTACAGGTTCCATAATAATTATCAATATTTTTGCAAGAGTTAATTAAACATTGTTCATATTTTTCAAACTGACATTTACAGTTGGTAATTTAAAAATTGTTGAATTTGAATTGTCTACAAATTGCCTATTATTACGAAATTGAAATATTTCAATCTGTTGAGGTAAAAACATTCTTTTGTTTAGACTGATTTATGAAATATAAATATGATTATGTCACAAGGACAATATGGACCCTTATTTTCTATGGAATGACGTTTATAAGATATACTATGCAATCTGATAAAGCAGTCAAATAATAATTTTTCATGAAAGCAATAACCAGTTTTCCGTCTAATTGCCAAAAATGGAGATCATTTATACTCTGATCCCTACCTTCCTGATCATCTGGAATTTTATTGGTAAAAAAATACTAGCCTACATATCCGCTTTACATCCCAAATGCTATTCATAATCACCATCCAAAGCTTCAAGATCGTACCACTAGAGCAAAAAAAGTTCTCCCTTGATTTATTGTATCGATTTATTAACTCTATAGCGTTTCCAGGTAGGTTTGAACGGGTTTGGCAACGTGAGGCCGAGCGTTGTCAAGCTGTAGAATCACTTATTCGTGCCTCTGCTCATATTGTAGCCGTTTTTCGCGCAGTGCTAAGGCTCAATCGCATCAATTGACTTTCTTCTCTTTGGGTTGCTGTAATGAATCCATTTTTGATCACCCATCACGATGCGATGAAGAAAACCTTTAATTTTTCGCCGCTGAAGCAGTTGTTCACAGTCGAAAAAACAACGTTCAACGTTCCGTGGCTTCAAATCACAAGGAACGCTTGTCGGTATAGTTGGGGAGTAAGATCTCGTTTTCTTTTTCAAATCAGAAATTGGACACGGAATAATAACTTCTAGCTGTTTTAAGTCGACAGGCAATTTTGTATCTGAAGTTTGATAAAAGCATTCCAAACAGTTGGCAACTGCCCATAAAGTTGGAAATCTATTTGCAAATCAACATCATCATAAATATTATTCGACCTTTGATAATTTTAATTGTCAATCGTTTCTATTGTTTTTAGCCACCATCAGATGAAAAATACTTCAAGGATTCACTGTTATCTTAATATTCCAGCGATAAAAAGAAAAAATAAGAGCGATTGGAATAAAAATATCACCCAATGACACAAGTTTTTCAACTGATAATATTTTTTTATCCTATACACATATTTGTAACAAAGCTTGGTTTCTTTCACCCTCAGATACCTGATCAGAGACATCCGCATTATCCATGACAAAAACAATCAATAATTTTCTTGACAAAAAAAAAAAAATTTCCCGTCAAAATGTTTGCCTTTGGAACTTACCAGACACCTTCAGATAGATGTCCACAAAATTTGTGAATTCCACTGCATTTTTATTTCAAAGTGCATTCTGTTCTGCAGAAAAGCATATCAAATACAAGTTTCTCAGGATCCTTCCCGAACAACATTTCCTGAAAATTGCTGGTTCAGCTTTTGCTCAATTTAACAGAGCAATATTCTCTCCATGTCCTTAGACTTTCCTCGCAATTTGTCCACAAGCAGTTCATGATACATCAACAAGCTTCGAAGAATGAATTCTCTGCTTCTTCTTGCAGAGTTAAGTTCACAGTTTGTTTGTTTACCTGAAGGTTGCGGATCAGCAACATCATCTTCTTCGTCTGACAGACAACATTCTCCTGGGATGTATCTTCATCCAGCCAGATCCCATTCTCCTGGCAGTCTCTTCTTCCAGCAAGACATCATTCTCCAGCTAGGTCTCTTCTTCCAGTGAGGCCTTATTCACCCGTCAGGTCCCCTTCTTCTGCAGAGTCCTCTCTTTATTTCAGGCCCAGGTCTTCTCCTGTCAGGTATATAGCTCAGGCTGCCAGACTTCCTTTTTCTAATGTGCTTGGATACGAACCTGATTAACTTAAATTTATTCGACTTACTACCTGTTATGATCCGTACCAGCTATTCGAACTTTAAAGATACAATTCTGTAGCATAAACCAATTCAATTACTCGCAGGAAAAAGTCGGGATGGGTCTAGCCAACTCAAGAATAAATGGTATGATCAGCATTCAATGGTGACGTCTTTACAATATCAGAGAGTAGTCATGATCTTGCTGGAATATATGAACATAGTACTTGCAAAAAATTTAAAGGGCGGGCGAAAATGAACACGAAGAACGGCGTGGTTATCATGATGACCACAGATGAAATCAAGGGATACTCCAGTAGGCTCCTGTCGCCCAATTTTGTCGCATTTCAGAGTACAGCTTTTAGAACAGAATTCTTCAGACCATTTTTTCAATTCAAAGTCAATCTTTCGTTAATGCCCAGCCACTCTATATTAATCAATGATGAGGAATGACTAGCTGCTTTTTTGGAAACGATAGTGGTAACAAAGTTACTTCTGTAAATAAGTCACAAATTGGTAACTAGTTTTATGTCTTCAGTAACTAGTTTCAGTAAATAGTTTTCAGTAACTAGTAAATAGTTTTCTCTACGCTAAACAAATGTAATCTTATGCTTGTTTTTGCAGAGTTCAGTTCACCATTCGAGCATTTACCTGATGGCACCCCTATTCCTGGTGTTCCTCGTGGCGGTTCATCTTATTCAAATTCTGATCCACAACGTTCTCCTGATAGAAATCTTCCTCCTGCAGAGCCTGTTCTTCGTGCCAGGTCGAGGTCTCCTCCTGCTCTTCCTACCAGGCCCTCTGTTTCTAACGTACCTGGATATGAACTTGAACAACTTGAATCCATTCGGCTTACTCCCATCAGGAATCCGGACCGGCTATTCAAGCTTCAAAGATACATTTTTCCTGAAGATAAAAAAATTCGAATATGCATAGGACGATCTCGTTATAGGGCCATACCGCACCAAGAACAAATTGTATTATCAACATTGGATGATGATGTCTTTGGAATATTGGAAAGTGGTGATGTTCTTGCTGGAATTTATATTTATAGAGGGCAAGTTAACCGTATGTCACGGGCAAGAATAAACATGGAAAACGGCACGATTACCCCATTGACCAAAGATGAAATCAATGAAATACGAGTAGGAGCCTCGTACCCAATCTCATATAACTTCAGAGTAGAACATGTATCCCAAAATCCCCGACACCTTTAATTAATTTGATTTGAAAAAAATGTAAAACTCGAATATTGAATTGTTTTTCATCCGAAGTCACTTTGAATTGGTACAAATAACTTGTAATCGCAGATGATAATGATAAAAGGTCAATGTATGTATCCTACCCAAAAATAATGATTAAAAAATTTGCAGATTTTTGTTTGGGTGAGCAACTTTTGTCTATTAATTTACGTGGTAATTGAATTAATTGAGAAAGTGCTAAATTTGGTTGGTCTACTAGTCTATCTAATGATCTAGGACAGTAAACCAAAAAAATTCAACACCGTCTTCATTAATACCTTATCAACAACTGAATATGCATAAATATTCGCCGGCTAACTTTTCCACCTGAATTCTCCTAAACGGGCAAGTTTGAAACATTTTTTGAATTTCAAAATTGGAAGAATGATTGTACTCAGAAAAAAAATGAAATATCGGAATTCAAGCTCTTGACGTTGAGTTATCATTCCATAGTTGTGGCCAAAAAAGTTGAATTTTTTTTCAGCTATGAAAGCTGTATTCCTCAAAAAAGAGATTGCCTTCTGAGTTTGTTACATCCAATTTCCAGGTGTTTATTCAAAGCTTATAATTTCAACGATAAGAATAAGAATAAAAGCGATGAGAATAGAGCGATAAGAATAAAATGTCTGTTCAAATGCACAGGTTTTTGACTAAATTATGTTTTTGTATATTTCAAATTTCCTTCATTTAAATATTTCTTTTTTGGTTCAAAAAATTCCATCAATGAAAAACAATTTTTGATTGAGCCTCGAATTTGTGTCGTACCGCCATTTGGAAATTTTTTTCTATACTTTCCAAATTACCCTTTGGAAAACGAATTTTTTTCAGACTGGTTTATAAAATATAAATATGAGAATCTGTCACAAGGACGTACTTGACGTTTATATTTTATGTAACGAGGTCAATACGATATATTATATAATCAGATGAAGCACTCGAATAATCACCAGTTACGCTGTTAACTAAATTCTTCATTAACACAAAAATAAGTTTTTGCCTTAATCGAAAAAAAATGGGGATCGCTTATACTTTGGTCCTTATCTGGATGTTCATCCTTAATTCTATTGGTGAATATAATCTTATAATATAACTTCAGGTTTGAAGCTTTTATCAGGTCTTACGCAAATATCAATTGCGCTGGCATCATCCGCCTTATATCCCAATTACTGTTCATTATCAGCTCTAAATTTTCCAAAAGTTTTCCTCGAGCAATAAAACTTCCCCTCTGTTTCTTGAATCAATTCGGGAATTCGAAAGCTATGAAGTAATATCTGGCTTTTGAAAAATCTTAATTGGATTTTTAACATCCACCGCGAGTCGAAAACTCTTGCCCGTCGATCTGGCGAAAATTCCTCTACCAATTGCTTGGTTCGATTTTTATTTGCCGCGAGCTTTTGTTAATAGCTCAGCTGTTTTTTCGGAAACCAATAAAAAAAGTATTATGGGTTCCGTCTTGAGCACCACTTTCATCTTCCACAAAAAAAAACTTCAATTCATGTCCTAAAACATACTTGATCCCCAAAAGGATCAGAGAGGTAGAGCATAGTTAGAAAAAATAAATCCGTGAGTGTACCGTACACTGGATGCTGTACATTATAAAATGGGTATGTAGAGGAAAGACTATCACCAACAAAAAAATTTGGGTGTTTCCGAATTTAGCTAACACCCAGTTAAGTAATCAAAGGTGCTCAATTATCGTTAGTCAATGCCTCTTACGGACCGGGGTTCTTCTTGGATTTCTGACCCATTTAGGGCCAGCGGGTACAATGGATTTCAACACGAGCTCTATCTGTGAGTGATCTGAGAGAGTGAGTTCATCAGAAACTCTCCACTTCTTGATATTATCTCTAAAACTACTGGTACAGAGTGATGTCAATGACTTCCTCCCTGACCGAGTTATGGAACATCGGGGTGTTCCCCGTGTTAAGAATATCTAAATCAGTGGTGATCAGGTATTCCAGTAGGTCATTACCTCTTGAGTTGATGACCGTGCTGTTTCAAAAAGTATGGTGGGAATTAGCATCGCATCCCTTGCATTATTCCAAAGGTGTACATACCTCCATTGGTTGGTTGGTATCGCTATCATAAGAAGAATAAACCAATCCCAGAACTAGCCTTCCTATTATTTTGAGATCTGTGGCTATCACCATCAGTTCTCTCGGACAATGCTCAAGCAGCGGGACAGCGTTAACTTCCTTCGCCAAAGTACAGGTCCTTCTTTTGGCCGCCTTGGGGTCCCTCTAACGAAAAAGATCAGCCCCCCTTAATACTTTCATGGTATCTCGAACTAACCAAGGTTCTTGGATTAGCAAAATACCTGGGTGCCTCGCAACCATGCCCCTCTGCAAAACTGCAGAGGCGCCTTTGCTGTGATGCATGTTAATTTGGGTAATGATTAGACCAGGAGAAGTCATTTAGGTCTACTCCTGATCTTCCTGAGTGCCAGCAGGCTCCTCCTGTCCCTGGTCGGCAACACTAAAGTTGACTTGTCGGAAGTGATAGAAGGGCCTGTTGTTGAGGGCTGCAAGAGCCCTCGTCTGGGTCTCAGGAATCTGCACAACTAGGAGACGTTCGGTGCCTCCTACAGTGTCCTCTTCGTGAGGCCTATTAGCCTGACGATTCGCTAGGACGTTGTCTTAAGTGAGAGGTTGAATCCCGCCAAACGCCGAAATACCTTAGTCGGGTTTTCCAGTTAAACCAGGAACCACGCCGTAGCCCTCAACATCTTCTGAAGCAACTCAACCCCAACAAGCTTAAGAGCTGCACCTTTCCACGGCTTCTTCAAGACTTTTCAATTCAATTTCCTATAACAGAGGTGTTGCAGAATTCTGATTACTAAGATACCGGTCTTATTTAGGCAATTCAGGAGTAATTCAAAGAAAGTTTAAAACTAGTAATAAATAAACGACCGCGAAGAGCGTCCTCGTAGCTGCTCTTTTATTTTCCAATTCTGAAAAGATAAGCTATTTAAAAATCTGTAGTGAGGAAACTCGATTCCTTTGCGTGAAAACCGGTCTTGAAAACAATTGATTTGTGACTATACTTTGAAGAATTGTATTATTATTTTTAATGTTATTATTGAAGAGGGAAAATGTTATTCTCAAGGAAAAAGCTTTTTATTGGCTGTCAGCTTGTTTTCTCGCAAAAAAGATTCTCTGTAATTTTGTTACATTGAATATTTGGAACTGAATTAATTCATATCAAATATTAGTATGCTTGAAATATTTGTTTTCTTAAGAAAACAGGTTCTAAAAGTGGCCTACTCTTGTGATAGCATTCACTGCTTAAGAAAATATAATCCTCTATTTTTTATTGCAGAGTTGAGTTCACAGTTTGAATGTTTACCGAATGGCGATCCCATTCCAGGTGTTCCTCGTGACGGACAACATTCTTCTTCTTCTTCTGGAAGGCATCATTCTCCTGCCAGGTCTCTTCCTCCTGTCGAGCCTCCCCTTCATATCAGGTCCAGGTCTCCTCCTGCCAATGCCAGACGCATGTATCCACCTATGAAGCTAATTACTGCTTCTGACGGTCGTGCATATGGATTTGACCAACTTGAATTCATTCGGATTACTTCCAGTAGGTACCCGAACCGGCAATTTGAGCTTCGAAGATACACTTTTCCTGTGCATGAACCAATAAAGATACTCACAGGAAAGAATTCTTATGGGCCATTGTCAATCGCAGAACAAATCGTATTATCAACATTGGATGGTGACGTATTTGCAATATTGGAGAATAGCAATGTTCTTGCTGGTATATATAGATATAAAGCTCAGGTTCACCGCCAAGGACGGGCAAAAATAAACATGACAAGCGGCACGATTACCTTCTTGACCAAAGAAGAAATCAGGGAAACTCCAGTGGGCTCCCTTAACCCAATAAGAACTCATTTTAGAGTACATCATGTGAACAACAATCTTCCAAGCAGTTAATTCAATTACGCACAAATGTGGAATTAAAATTTAAAAAATTGTGTTCTATCCGAAGTCATCTTAAAATCTTACGAGTAACTTGTAGTTACAAATAATGATAATAAACAGTCAATGTATTATGGTTCCGTTTCTTTTCCTCATTAAAATATTTTGTTGAGAGAAATATTATAGGTATATCAGTGATGAGCAATAACTAATAACTTTTTTTGGAAACTATAGTGGTAACAAGGCTATTTTTGTAAATATATAACGTATTGCTAACTAGTTACATTTTCTCATTGACAGTAACTATGTAAACGCTACTTTCTTAGTTACTCTCAAAATGTAGATTCAAGTCCTTTGAAGATAATAAACAAATTTGACTGTTTTTGCAACAATCAATTCAAGCTCGTTTCCTCAAAAGAGATTGCCTTCTGATTGTGTTACGTCCAATTTTTGAAACTAAATTAATCAGAGTGAAATATTAATATTTTTCAAATACTTTTCTCTCTCTGAATTTATTTGTTGATGATTTCAGACTTTGTTTCCTCGGGAAACGAAGTTTTCTTTTGACTGATTTATGAAATATAAATATGAGTATCTCACAAAGACGTGCTTGACGTCCATATTCTATGAAATGAAGTCAATACGATATAATATGTAATCTTATGAAGCACTCGAACAATCATTAGTTACACTCTTAACTAAATTATTCATTGACACAAAAATCTGTTTTCCCTTAATCGAAAAAAAAAAATGGAAATCGCTAATACACTGGTCCTCATTTGGATGTTCATCCTTAATTCTATTGGTGAATATAATCCTATAATATATATCTTCAGGTTCGAAAGCTTCATCAGTTCTTTGGCAAACATCAATTGGGATGACGCCATCCGCTTTCCATCCCAATTGCTATTCACTATCACAGTTGTAATGGGGATTTTGCTAAATGTTGAGATTTAAGTTTGAAGATCATACTTTCTTGTATATTTCAATAAATTGAAATGGTCTAGTATTGAAAGTGACCTACTTTTGTAACATTTTCCCTCACTCAGAAAAATGTAATCCTCTCTTTCTTCTTGCAGAGTTAAGTTCAGAGTTTGACTGTTTACCGAATGGCGCCCCCATTCCAGGTGTTCCTCGTGACGGACAATATTCTTCTTCTTCTGAAGGCCAACATTCTCCTGCCAGGTCTCTTCCTCCTGTCGAGCCTCCTCGTCATGCCAGGTCCAGGTCTCCTCCTGCCAATTCCAGGGGGATTTCTCCACATACCATTCTCATTTCTGGTTTTGACGGACGTTCATATGAATTTGATCAACTTCAATTTATTCGGCTTACTCCCTGTAGGAATCCGAACCGACAATTTGAGCTTCGAAGATACATTTTTCCTCAGGATAAACCAATCAAAATACTCATAGGGAATCATTGTTATGGACCACTGCCAACTACGGAACAGATTGTATTATCAACATTCGATGGGGACGTATTCGCAATATTGGAGAATAGCAATCTTCTTGCTGGTATATATAGATATAAAGCTCAGATTCATCGTCAAGCACGGGTAAAAATGAACATGTTAAGCGGCATGGTTAGCCAATTGACCAAAGAAGAAATCAGGGAAATTCCTGTAGGCACCTTGAACCCAATAAAATGGAATTTTAGAGTATATCATTTAAACCACAATCTTCTAAGCCGTTAATTCAATTTTGCAAAAACGTAAGACAAAAATCCAAAATTGTTAGTGATCCGAAGTCACCCTCAAATGTGACAAGTAACTTGTAATGGCAAATAATAATAAAGAGTCAATGTATTATGGCTACAGTCTTTCGTCAGTGCGTCTTTCGTCCGACCTTCCTATCAATTTCTTTTTACAGGAATAAAATACTCAATGTTTTTCCATATTTTGTTATCTTTTAATATTTATTTTCATCTGCTTGTGTTCATGAAGGAATATTCGCCGACCAACTTCTCGAGAAAAAAATTGTCTTTGATTTTTTTGCATCAAATTTCTGCAACTGAATTAATTGATGTAAGATATTAGTTTTTTTAAAATATTTTTCCCTCTTCAAAATTATTTGCTAATGATTCAGGCATTTCGGAACAATGTAGAAAAATTGGATGCTGCAAAGTTATAGTTGATTCTTTTTCTTGAGAATATAAGCTTCTACGTACTTATTAGAATCTTATCATTTCAGCGAAGAGAATAACAAATAAGAGCGATGAGAATAAACCGATAAGAACCTAACGTTCAGTCATATCCAGAAGTTTTAAAATAAATAATAATCTTGTATAATGCAATTTTTTTTTGATAAAAAAACAATCGTTTGGATTTTTGAAAATGCCATCAATAAGGACAAGTGCCTAAAAACTAAATGTCCTGAATGTGACAAATTTCACTTCTTTTGTTGGGGCACGATTTAAAAAAAAATACTTTTAAAACTCACAACCCTCGTAATGGTTTTCTCGACATGAAGAAGACGTAATCCTCTTTCTTTTTCTTGCAGACTTAAGTTCACAGTTTGACTGTTTACCGAATGGCGCCCCCATTCCTGGTGTTCCTCGTAGCGGACAAAATTCCTCTTCTCGTGACGGACAACATTCTCCTGCCAGGTCTCTTCCTCCTGTCCAGCCTCCTCTTCGAGCCAGGTCCAGGTCTCCTCCTGCCGATTTTAGGGGGATGGCTTCACCTCCCAGTCTCATTGCCTCTTCTGACAGATATATATATGGATTGGACCAACTAGAATTTATTAGCCTTATTCCGAATAAGAATCAGCACTGGCTATTCGTACTTCGAAGAAACACTTTTCCTGCCCATGCACTAATTAGAACACTAACGGCACGGCACCACTATGGACCCATGCCAAACAGAGAACAAATTGTATTATCAACACTTGATGGAATATATACATATGAAAAAATTGACCAAAACTGAAATTGAGGAATCTCCAGTAGGCTCCTTCAATCAGATAATGCATAATTTCAGAGTGAATGATGTGAACAATAATTTTCGACGCCATCAGTTTAATTGAACGAAAATGTGAAACCATTGAAGAAGTTTCGTTTCTTTCCCTCGCGAAAATATGATTTTGAGAAAAAATTATTATAGGTGTATCAGTGGTAGCTCAATGAATGAAGAATAATTTTGAAGGTCAAAATGTTCAACGTTGATGAGCCTGGAACAGCCTATCATGAGATATTATTTATTTCCACATTTCCACAACAAAATTATGGTTTTGTCTTTAAAACTTATCAGACACCCTCAGTAAGATCTCCACTGCATTTTATAACTAGTTTAGAAGAAGTAGGTTCGACATTCAGATTTTTATCGAACCGCTATTCGAAAGAATCGCTTTATTTTTCCCAAGATAGTCTCGGTCGAAGTAACTTAACATTTGTCCTTGGACTGACTTACGAAATATAATTACGATTTTTTTAGAAGGACAAGCATCAAAGTTTGATGCGTATAATGAATGAGATAACGATGCAGATAAGATGTATGTACTTATACTACGAGATAAAGACTTCGATAAAACACCAAAAAATTCTTTCGATACACTTTACCTAAGTTCTTAATCATAGCGTTAATCGGAATTTCCTCTAATTGCAAAAAATGAGGACGGTTTATACTCTAGCCTTTACCTTGATGGTCATTCTTAATTCTATTGGTGAATATAATACTATAATATATCTATAAATTCAAAAATGTTTTTGAGCTTCTCGCAAATTACAGTATGGTTGACGTAATCCACATTCTATCACAATTGTTATTCTCAAGCTATGAGCTCATTTCTCACATTTTTTTCCAAAGTAAAAATTGGTAAAGAACATGTGTTCAATTATTGATTTCTGATCAGATTTCTTGCAAATGTGTTAAATATTGGCCTACTCTTGTGATAGATTTTCCTACATAAAAAAATGTAATGTTTTTTTTTTAAAGTGGCAACTCTTGTAATAGTTTTTTCTACGCAGAAAACATGTAATCCTCTCTTTTTTCTTGCAGAGTTAAGTTCACAGTTTGAGTGTTTACCGAATGGCGCCCCCATTCCTTGTGTTCCTCGCCGCGGACAATATTCTTCTCCTTCTCACAGACAACATTCTCCTGCCAGGCAACTCGGTAACTATGAAGCAATTCATCACTTTTTCAATTAAATTTTGTTGAAGAATACGCGTTCACTTAGCCTACTCTTGTTATATATTTTCCTACATGAGAAAAAAGGTGAACCTCTTTTTTTCGTTGTAGATTTGAATTCACAGTTCGACAGCTTGCCGAATGGCTCCCACATCCCCTGTGTGCCTCGTCGCGGACAATATTCTTCTTCTTCTAACAGACAGCATTCTTCTGCCAGGCAACTCAGTAACTATGAAGCAATTTATTTCTCTTTTCGAACTGAATGTTGTGAAAGAATACGCCGTCAATGAACGATTTATGTTTGAACGATCGGAGAATCGTACGTACTCTTCATTCGATTCGAATTCTCCATAAGTGATTTTTGATAAAATTTCTTGCAGTCATCTCAAATTTTGTGCTGAATGTTGTGGCTAAAGTTACAAGAAGATAATTTCCTGCATATTTCAATAAATTGAAATGATGAGTTTATACAAGTGGTCTACTCTTGCAATAGATTTGCCTACATGAGAAAAAATGTAAACCTCTTTTTTCGTTGCAGATTTAAGTTCACAGTTTGAGTGCTTGCCGAATGGCGCCCCCATTCCTGGTGTTCTTCGTCGCGGACAATATTCATCTTCTTCTAACAGATATTATTCTCCTGCCAGGCCTCTTCCTTCTATCGAGCCTCCTTTTCGCGTCAGGTCCAGGTCTCCTCCTGCCAATGCCAGGCGCATGGCTTCATCTACCCAGCTCATTGCTGCTTCTGACGGACATATATACGGATTTGATCAACTTGCATTTATTCGGCTTACTCCCTACAAGAATCCGCACCGGATATTCAAGCTTCAAAGATACGTTTTTCCCGCAGATAAATCAATTCGAATACTCGCAGGACAAGCTCGTTATGCACCCATGCCAAACCAAGAAAAAATTGTATTATCAACATTAGATGGTGACGTCTTCGCAATATTGCAGAGTATTGATGTTCTTGCTGGAATTTATATATATAGAGGGAAAATTAACCGTATGTCACGGGCAAAAATAAACATGGAAAGCGGCACCATTACCCCTCTGACCAGAGATGAAATAAAGGAAGTTCCAACAGGCTCCATCCACACAATCTCGTTTAACTTTAAAGTGAAGCATGTAATCCACAATCTTGGACGTGATTAATTGAATAAAAAAAAACATAAATATAAAATATAAAATTGTTTGTGATATGAAGTCACCTTGAAATTCATTGTCAGTGCCCCAGCTAGTCTTTTTCGGAAAAAAACAAAAAAGTTCACTTTTTTTCACTCACAAAAATATTATTGCAGGATGAATATTATAGGTTCATAAGTGATGATAAATAACTAGTTAAATTTTTTTCAGTAATGGTCACTTTAAAAACGATGATATTTTAGTTACTTTCAGAACGTAGATTCAAATATTATTGTTATTACTCTAAGACACCGTCTTTTGACAAGCTATACGTATAAAAACTAGATGTAGGTCTGAAGAAGACTTTTTTTCTGTAAGTCCCTATGCGTCAACCGACGATGCTATCAAGTTTAGCTAATCAGTTATTAAAGCGTAAAAAAAATGTTCAGTACAAACTATCACTTCCAGAAGCGAAAACATTGATGATAATTAATTTTTTAATCATTGTGGAAAATTCCCTTCTCAACAGTTTGCTACTGCAATATAACAATCGGAAAAGAATCAAGAAGCGCATTAAAAAAATCCCTGATTTTGGGAAGATTTCCTCAAATCTGCAGGAGTTCCTAGGTAGTGAAAAATCTCCTGACAAATCTCGGTTTTCTAAGTAGTCTGATTTTTTATTTAGAAATTAGAAAAAAAACAATCCGAACAAAAACAAAGTTGGTTTGAGCGCCTTGAAATTATCCAATGCCATATTTTACATACCAATACGATCATCAAATTTTCTTCTGGAACAGAAAATTATCCACTGTATGGGCCAAACGTACCTGAAACAGAAAATAAATGTACCCCTTAGTATTTTGTACAATAATAATAATTTTTTTAAATATTCAAGGTAGTAGCGTAGTAGTAGTAGCGATCAACATACGGAAAGATATTCATGTGGTCTAGGTCTATGAACAAATTATTTAACCGTTCCATTAACAAAGAAATACTTTTCTCCATAATAGCATTATCCACCATACTATTATGAATCAGTTTGTATGGCTACCCTAAAAATTTTGTTTGTCATCAAAATTTAGCGGACATCGTAAGAAAGATGTCAATAACATTTTCTAAATGTTTCTAAAAAATCTAAATTGATACTTGGGTTTTTATGAAAGCTCTATTAAAAAAAATCGATTTGCTTCTCCCAAAATAGTCGTGGTGAAGTCAACCAAATTTCTTCACATGGACTGATTTATGTAATATCAATATAAATATCTGAGACGTATAGGTTTGAATATTGTCTATTCGATAACGATTGTCAAATTCATGTCAAGAAGCAGTAGAATAAGCACCAGTGACGCTGCTAACCAAATTCTTTATCAACGCAATAATAAGTGTTTCCCCTAATTGCAAAGAATGGGGATCGCTTATATTCTGTCCTTTACATTCATTGTCATCCTCAATTCTGTTGGTAAATATAATACTATAATATATATATGTTCAATTTTGAAAACCTTTTTGGCTTTCCACCACCAACAATTTGGCTGACGTAATCCAGTTTTTATTTCAATTACTATTCATTATCACCGTTCGAAGTTTGAAAAACGTGAGCCTCGAGCGAAAACCTTTTCGATAACCTTGCAATAGTTTCCCCGACATGAAAAACGGTAATCCTCTCTCTTTTGAGGCAGAGATAAGTTGACAGTTTTAGTGCCTAACCAGTGGAGACCCTATTCCGGGTGTTCCTCGTTGCGGATCATCATCCTTATCATCTTCTTCTTCCGACAGACAAAATTCTTCTGAACAGTCTCTTCCTCCAGCCAGAACATATATTCCGGCCAAGTTTCCACTTCCTGACGATGCCTTTCTTCGTGTCAGGTGCAGGTTTCCTCATTCTAGGTGCAGGTCTCCTCCTTCCAGGTGCAGGGCTCCTCCTGCCAGGTGCAGGTCTCCTCATGCCAGGTGCATGGCTCCAGCTACCTGGCTCATTGCTGCTTCTGATAAACGTACATATGGATTTGACCAACTTCAATTCATTCGACTTTTTCCCACTATGGGCCCCACGCCAACCCAAGAACAAACTGTGATATCAACATTCGATGGTGTCGCCTATGCAATATTGGAGAGTATTAATCTCCTTGCTGGAATATATGCATATAACATTCAAACTAAACGTATCGGAAGGGCAAAAATAAACCTGGAAATGAGCACGATTACCCCAATGACCTCAGATGAAATAAAGGAAATTCCAGTGGGCTCCCATTACCCAATCTTATTTCATTTTAGAGTAGAGAATATAAAACGAAATCCTTCGCAACATTAGTTCATTCGGAAGAATGTGAAACTCAAATACAAATTTGCTTGTGATCCAAAGTTGTCTTGAAATTTTTGATAAAAATTGTAATTACAAATAATAATCGCCCACGTATCATGGCTCCTGAGGGTTTAGTATTTTATTAGTGCCCCAGCCGAATTTTTTCTAAACTTTACGCTGCGCTGTAGTTCCGTTTTCTAATAATGAAAAAATAACTTATTGAAAAGTCTGAAATGAAAAATTTTCAAATAACAAGAGTTCGAAATAATTTGAGAACGAGATATAAAATTTGTTTACTGATTGATTCTTGTTACTGAAATATGTATGAACAAATTATTATTCTCATGACCTCACTGTTCTCACAGATGCCAATTTTTTACGTATCTTGATTTCCCCTATAAGTTTGTACAGCTTTTTATTTGTTGATGCGTTCAAGATAACTCTTATCTAAGATAGCTTTTTTAATGAAATATTGTTTTTCAAACACTGTTAAATTTTAAATTATATGATGATTTGATAATTTAGAAATTGTTGAATTTTAGATGTCAAGAAATTGTTTAATATTACGAAAGTAAAATTGTTGAATTTCAAAAGCTATTACTTTGAAATATTCTAAGAACCAAAAACTGTATTTGTCTATTTCAAATAGATATCATTAGGATACCATTTAGGAAAACTAAGATTAAAAAATGAGATTACCATTAAAATTAAAAAATGCAATTACCATAAATCTTTGAGATTATTTTTCAAAGATTTTAGAAACCTTTTGAAATATTGTCTCCTATTAAATCATATTTTTATCATAAAATCCTTTGCTGATTTATGACACATAAATATGAATATCGCAGAAGGACAAGCTTGTCTATCATCTATGAGATAAGGAGTATTGGATACATCTAATGAAGCGATAGATCGAGTACCAGTTACACTGTTGAATAGATTCATAACTAACGCATTAACAAATTGTTTCCCTAATTGCAAAAAATGTGGATTGTTTATACTCTGGTCTTTACATTGGTGGCCATCCTTAATTCTATTGGTGAATATAATACTATAATATATCTATAATAAATTTTTCTCTAAGCTCTCTTCAAATAACAATTTCTTTGACGTGATTCATGTTTTATTCCAATTGGTATTCTTTTCCAAACCCTATTTGGATTTATCCTAAATGAATACTACAATTCAGATACAATCGTCTATACTTGAACGTTGCTAAAATTATTTGGCAAAAGTTGCACATTTGACTACGATTCTACAGCTATGATGAGTAAATTGAACTCAATTGCAGTTTGACAAAGATATGCACAATCATTTCCAGTCTAAACATAAAAAAGCATTTCAAACTAGAGATAGAAGATTTTGACGATTCCGTTACACACTCATGAATGAGGATGTAATTAATCATCTGTTTCTTCTTGCAGGCTTAAGTTGGCAGTTCGAATGTTTACCTAATGGCGACCCAATTCCTTTTGTTCCTCGTGGTAGACGATCTTCTTCTTCTTCTTCTTCTGACATGCAGCATTCTCATAATAGGTCTATTCCTCCAGAAAGACATTATCATCCTGTCAGTTATCCTGCTCTTGCAGAGCCTCCTCTTCATGTCAGGGCTACTGCTCCTGCAGAACCTCCTCTTCATGCCAGGTCTGCTCCTGCAGAATCTCCTCTTCATGCCAGGTCTCCTGCTCCTGCAGAACCTCCTCTTCATGCCAGGTATCCTGCTCCCGCAGAACCTCCTCTGCATGCCAGGTCTCCTGCTCCTGCAGAGCGTCCTCTTCCTGCCAGGCCTGCTGCTCCTGCTAGGCCTTTTATCCGTGCCCGTTCGAGATCTCCTCCTTTCCGGAATATAGCTCCACCACTCAGGCTTCCCTTTTCTGACGTGCTAGGATATGGACTTGACCAACTTCAATTCATTCGGTTTACTTCCAATAAGAATCGGGATCGGCAATTCGAACTTCGAAGATACACTTTTCCGACGGATAAACCAATTAGAATGCTCGCAGGACATAGTATCTACAGGCCCGTGCCACGCCAAGAACAAATTGTACTATCAACCTTCGATGGTGACGTATTTGCAATAATAGAGAGCAGTAGTCATCTTGGTGGAATATATGCATGTACTGAACATAATCATACTACAGGACGGTCAAAAATAAACATGATAAGCGGCAGGATCACTCGAATGACTCCAGCTGAAATCAGGGAAACTCCAGTAGGCCCCCAACGCCCAATCCGTTTTTATTTTAGAGTAGAACGTATAAACGACAATCATCCACACCATTAATTTAATTTTGAAACATCTAAGACTAAAATATCAAATTCTGTGTGTTTCGAAGTCGTCTTATAATAGTACAAGTATCTTGTAATTGCGAAAAATAATAAAAAGTTAATTTACCGTTTTCAAAAGTACAACCAATATATCATTTCTCAAATTCTACCTACGAATGAGAGAATTCTCACATAAGTATACTTTCATTGAAAATCAGTTTATTCAGTGAATGGTAGGTGAAGCTATTATTATTGAAGGAAGAATAAAGAATGCTGAAATATTTGTCGCTTTTTTAAATTCAAGCTCTGATCAGATTTAAGGCAATTTGAAACCCATGAGACAGAATTTATGAAATTTTTTCATGAAACGGGATTTTATCAAGTCTTAGGAAACATTTAAATCAATTTAAAAAATAGTTCGCACTTTTAGAAGCTTCGAAAAAGATAATATATTTATCGCTTCTTTTTTTCACGTATCTGGAAATCTTAACTGTCTTCTTAAATTTGTACAGCCTTCTATTTACAGACGCATATGAGGTAATTCTTGGCAACTACAACTTGGTTATTGAGATACTGTTAGACAAATATTGTCGAATCATTAATAGTATTATTCATTGAATCTTCAATTAAATGGTGTCCATATTTGGGAAACATACGCGTAAAATTAATAATTCAGAAAATGTTGAATTTTAAACGTCTAGAAATTATCTAGACACTTAAAACTGTTAGCAGTTCAGTTTTCAGTAAAAATATATTTCAGGGCAGTCACGAATTTTTTACTGAGTAATATGGAGAAAGACAAAGTAAATCGGTTGAGAATTGCAACCTGCAACTTGATTTTTCTGCGAAAATCTATTCCTGAACCTATATTAATAATTATGGTATTGTGGGAAATAGGGAAAAATTATTTTTGATGAGAAAACTTTTAAACATAAAGAAATTTGTAAATGGTTAACAAAATTTCCTGTTAAAACGTCAGATTTGTATAGAAGCACTATTTGAAAATATCGCTTCATTTTCTCGCATGCTAGCTTTGGATGAGGTTGCGTAATTTGTTTCCTTGTACTGATTTATGAAATATAAATATGATGGTCTCAGAAGGACAAGCTTGACGTCTGCAATATTTAAGATGACAATTAATGTACCAGGCATATACATAAAAAAAGAATCCAAAGATTCATTACATACATTGCTAATTAAATTCCTTATTAACGCCTCAATCAGTTTTTCCTCTAACCGCAAAAAATGGTAATCGGCTGTAACTTGGTCTTCACCTGGATGGTCATCCTTAATGCTATTGGTAAATAATTTAATCGCAATTCATTTTGGGTGAATCCAGAACAGAATGGGCTAAGCTAATAATATGCGCCCTCCTTTGCAGAATTGACTTTACAGTTTGAATGTTTACCTAATGGTGAACCTATTCCTGGTGTTCCTCGCAGCGGACAGTCTTCTCCTTCTTCTCCTTCTTCTGCTTCCGAGAGACAACATTCTCCTGCCAGGTCTCTTTCTCCTGCCAGACCTCATTCTCTGATCAGATCTTCTGCACCTGTTGAGCAACCTCTTCGTGTCCGGTCCAGGTCTCCTTCTGCCAGGCATGCTTTTGTTGAAGTACTTGGATATGGATTTGACCAAATTACATTTATTAGGCTTACTTCCACTGAAAATCCGTACAGGGTATTTGAAGTTCGAACATACACTTTTCCTCAGGACGCACCACTTCGAATACTTGAAAGACGCAATCTCTATGGGCCCATGCCGACCCAAGAACAAATTGTATTATCTACATTTGATGGTGATGTCTTTGCAATAATAGAAAGTACTCATGTACTTGCTGGGATATATACATATAGTCCTCGCATTAAGTTTATAGGACGGGCAAAAATTAACATGGAAAGCCGCATGATTACCCCACTGACCCCCGACGAAATCAAGGAAATTCCAGTGGGACCCAATCGGCCAATCTCATTAAATTTTAGAGTAGAGCGTGTAAGCCACAGCAAACCATAGGTTTTTTATTTTATCGATTCACTCCAAAAATTCTTAATTCGCCCTGAATTCTTATTAATTTATTTGGATTTTTTTTTGTTCTTGTACAAAATCGATTTCGAATCATACACGCAGTGCAAATTTTATATATAATATTGTTTGTGATCCAAATGTATTATGGTTTTTAATGAATAAAGTATAACAATTTTCCAATATGAAAGCAATTTTCTGTACGTTTAGTAGGGGAAAGCATATTTCAGGGGTGAGATTTTGAAGAAAATATTAATGAAAACATGCATTTATTATTTGTAAACACTAGATTAGTAGGCGATTTTCATTAAAAAACTGCAATGAACAAAACAATATTGTAAAGTCATTCCGTTATATATTATATGAATAATTTTGCATTCTATGGAAGAATTTCGAATTTCTGAAATATTTTATATTATAAATTCTAAACCCAATTTATAGAAGACCTGTAACTGAACGCTGAATTCTCCCCAATTAGCCTCGGTTGAGATAACCAAATCGAAATAATTTATGGAATATAAATATAGTTATCACAAAAGTATCATATCAATGATTATGAGATGACGGCTACAGGATACATCTGATGAAGACACGGGATGAGCACGAATTATACTGTCAAACAGACTCTTCATCAACGCGTTAATCAGTTTTTCCCCTAATTTCAAAAAATGGGGATCTTTTGTAATCTGTATTTCATCTTGATAGCCATGTTTATGTCTTTCGGTAAATATGATACTATAATAAATCTATGATTTGAAAACGTTTTTGAGCTTTCTGCAAAGAACAATTTGTCCGAAATTTATACGAATTTAATCCGGATTCATTCCAACGGAATCTACAATGTGTATATGTAGCAAAAATGCATTAAATTGAAATTGAAATACCAAGATACTTATAAAAAAAATTATCCTCTATTTCTTCTTGCAGAGTTCAGTTTACAATTCGATTGCTTGCCTAATGGCGCCCCTATTCATCCTGTTAACCATGTCAGACAGACTTCTTCTTCCTACTTCTTTTCTTCTTCTTCGGAAAAAGAACGTTCTCCTGTCGAGCCTTCTTTTCGTGTCAGGTCCAGGTCACCTCCTGCCAGACATATAGCTTCAACCATTCTTATTGTATCTTCTGATGGACGGGGATATGGATTAGACAATCTTGAATTTATTCGGCTCACTCCCTGCAAGAATCCAAACCGGATATTCGAACTTAGAAGATATACTTTTCCTGAGGATGAACCAATTCGAATACTCGCAAAGCGGGGTGTCTATGAATCAGTGCCAACCCAAGAATGCATTGTATTATCAACCATCAATGGAGATGTATATGCAATATTGAAGAGCAGTGATTTTCTTGCTGGAATATATAAATATAGTTCTCGCATATGCAATAAAGCACGGGCAAAAATAAACATTGAAACCCGCACGATTACAGCATTGACTCCAGATGAAATCGCAGAAGTTCCAGTAGGCCCCAAACGCTCGATCTTATCACATTTCAAAATAGAGCATGTAAACCATAATAACTCACACAGTCAAATCAACTGAAAAAAATGTAAAACTAAAATATGAAATCATGTGTGATTTGCAGTCGTGTTGAAATGTTACAAGTAACTTCTGATCACTGAAATAATAATAAAAGGTCAAATTATTGGTGTTTTCGACGCTTCAATCTCTTGCCAATACTCCGGCAAATCTTTTTTTCTTAAGCAAATAGAAAAAGTTCCGTTTCAATCCTTTATGAAACTATTTTCTTTACGAAAATGATTGTAGAATTATCAGTAAAAATAAACAAAAAAGCGAAACTTTCTGCGGATCCTCTGTTTCTTCTTGTGAAGCTAAGTTCACAGTTTGACTATTTACATTAAGCCAGGCATTATCCTCCTGCCAGGTCTGTTTAGCCAGAAATTATTCTTTTTCTCCAGCCAGATCTTATTCACTGCCGAGGTCTCCTTCCACTGTCGAGCACCCTCCTCGTGCCAGGTCCAGGTCTCCTCTTGCCAGGTATATTGTTCACATACCAAGTTCGCTTTTTATGACGTACTTGGATATGAACTTGATCTACTATAATTCATTTCGCTTACACTTTTTACACTTTTCCAGCAGATAAACCAATTCAACTACCTGCAGGACCACGTAGCTTTTGATCCATGCCAACTTAAGAACAACCGTATTATCTACGTTCCGTACTGACGGCTTTGCAATTCTAGCAATTATTTTCCAATAAAAACAAAACCTTCTTCTTCTTCCTCTTCTTTTTCTTCTTCTTCTTCTTCTTCTTCTTCTTCTTCTTCTAGGCGCCAACGTTCCAGATCCAGGTCTCTTCGTGCCAGATCACAGTCTCCTCCTGCCAGGTATGAATCTCCATCCGATACGCTGAGTTTTTTGTCAGACAAAAGTAGATGTGGACTTGACCATCTTGAATTTGTTCGAATTACTTCCCTAAAGAATCCAAACCGGCTTTTCGAACTTCGAGGATACACTTTTCCTGCGGTCTTTCGTTAATGCCCCATCCAGTCTTTTTCAGATACAAATAAAAAAAGTTTCGCGTCATTCCCACATGGAAATATTCTTCGAAGAAAATTATTATCCACGAATATCATCTGCGGCATTTTTCGAATTTTTTGTGGATTTCAAAGTATGTGAAGTGACAGTTGCCACAAATGTGACTTGCCGTAATGTGACATGCGTGGGGTTGGCATGTCTCAACTATCTTCCGAGGTCTAATAGAAGTATCAAAAATTGAACTATTTTAGAACTATGCCTCGATTTTGTGTTTATCAATATTCTCAATTTAATTATAACTGCAGTTGGCTGATTTCAGTGTAAGATCTTGAATTTAATGGAAATTATATTAATTTGTAGTAATGTTAGTGTTGCATTTTGAATTCATCTCAATGATATTTATTTTCATTCAGAGATTTCTTTAATGTTGGTTTGCTTTTTCCCGTCCAGTAAATTGCAACTAACGATATAAGTTGATTCCAATACAAGTACTTTTGTGATTTGAATTTAATTTTGGAATAGATGATTTTACTATAAATTTGATTTTCCTTTCCTTCTTTCTTTTAGAGACCGACATAACAAAATTTTGTTCGTCAACATTTATAAAAAATTATTTGAGAATTTTTTTAACAAACAAATACTTTTTCCCGCAATATCTCGATCAACGATATAATTATGAGATAGTTTTTATGTCTACATGACGCCAATAAGAATTATTATGCTTTCAAAACTAAGTACACATCTTTAGAAAGATGTCTACAGGATTTATGAATAGCTTTGAAATATGTTGGTTCATCTTCAGATTTTTATAGAAGCGCTGTTAAAAAATTGCTTTATGTTCCTCCAACTAGTCTCGACTGAAGCAAACAAACTTTTTTTCTTAGACTGATTTATGAAATATGAATATGAATATCTCAGAATGAGAAACTTGGATATAAATTATGAGATAACGACCCTAGCATACGTTTAATGATGCAATAGAATAAGTGTTAGAACTTATATTATAAGAGAGCAAACCAATTCTCCACCAACTCAGCAACCAGTTTTTCCCCTAATTTTGAAAAATGAGGGTCGCCCATAGTCTAGTCTTTACCTGGATGGTCATTCTCAATTCTTTTGGTAAATATAATTCTATAATATATCTATAATAAAACCACAAATTTGCAAAAAATTGGATCATTGGCTCAACAAATGAAAAAATAAAATTGTAATACACATTCTGTTGAAAGGATATTTTCATAATCTGCTTGTCCAATCTTTGGATTCATACTACCCCCAGCTTTAGGTGTAGGTACTACATTATTAGTGTGCTACAATGATAATATTACTGCTTTAGATTTGTAACCAGACGAATCGAAGCCAAATTAAGCACTATTCCGCTGAAATGACTTCAGCAGAAAGGTTCCAATATCAAGAATGTTTCTCTTGGTTTTGTACCTCTAATCTCGTACGATAATTTTTCGATAGAAAACAGCATTTTTTCCAAAGCCGTTCAGAAAAAACAATTCTGAACTGTTTTTCTTTTCGCAAAGTTAAGTTTACCATTCGAATGTTTACCTAATGGTGACCCTGTTACTCTTGTTCCTCCTGGCAGTCCATCTTCTTCTTTTCCCGACAGACAACATTCAGATCATCTCGTCTCAAGTATATAGCTCCATCTGCCACTCTTATTGCTCCTTCTGGCAAAAGTGGATATGGTATCGACAAACTTGAATTCATTCGGCTTGTTCCTTGTCAGAATCTCAACCGGCAAATCCAGTAGGCCCCCATCGCCCAATCTTAGTACATGTTAAAATAGAACTTGTAAATCACAATCCTCCATACAATTAGTCAAACTCAGATTCATCTGAGTCGTCTTAAAATGTTGCAAGTATTTTGAATTACAAATAAAAAAAATGTATTATGGTTCCAAGAGCTTCATTTTTCTGACAGTGCCCCAGTCAGTCGTTGCTGAAACAAACTAAAGAAGTTCCATTCCATTTCCTCACAAAAATAGTTTTGAGGATAATTATTATAGGTTTATCAGCGATGAGAAATAACAGGTTACTTTTTCGTTAATGGTAGTTGCAACAAAGTTACTTTTGTGAATCAGTAACGCATTGGTATCAATTTCTTCTTGCAGAGTTAAGTTCACAGTTCGACTGTCTACCCAATGGTGATCCCATTCCTGGTGTTCCTCGTAGTGAATCACCTTCTCTTTTTTCTGACAGACTACATTTTCGTAAAAGTCCTCTTCCTCCAGCCAGATCTCATTCTCCGGCCATGTCTCCTTCTGCTCCTGAGCCTGCTCTCCGTGCCAGGTCCAGATCTCCTCGTGTCAAGCATATTGCTCCATCTACGACGCTCATTACGTCTTCTTGTGGACGTGAATATGGTATTGACCAACTTGAATTCATTTGGCTTACTTCGTATAAGAACCCGAACCAGCGATTCGAACTGCGAAGATACACTTTCCCTGCAAATAAACCAATTCGAATACTTGAAAAAAAGAAAGTCTATCGGCTTGCGCCAACTGAAGAACAAACTGTGTTATCAACATTCGATGGTGACGTCTTTGCAATATTAGAGAGGAAGGATCTTCTTGCTGGAATATATACATATAATGCTCGCACTAGATCTACAGTACGAGCAAAAATACACACGGAAAGTAGCAAGATTACTCTATTGACCCCAGATGAAAATACAGAAATTCCAGTAGGTCGCCAGAACCCAATCTTATTGAGTTTTAAAGTAGAGTATGTAAACCACAGTCATCTACATCATTAATTCAAGTAAAAAAAATGTAAAATTGTAATACAAAATTGTTTGGATTAAAGAGCTTCAATACTGAGCGCTATTCCGAAGCACAAGAAATTATTCATAATACCTCTAGACCGAGAAAAACACAGTGGTGAAAATGTCTAGAGCGCTACATTTTCGTCCCAATAATATATTTTTCTTTAAATGCGAGTGCATAAGATGGTGAAGAGCATCCGGCCTAAACCTTTTGAAATTATTTGTTGAATAGTTAATTTTTTTTAGCAAAATATGTTTTGAAATGTTCTCATTTTTGTAAATTTAATATTAATGCGGATGTCAAGTATGCTGCCTATCTGGTGGTCTTGAATGTCTTCATAAATTTTTACAGCTGTGGCAGATAACACTTTTTAAATAGACACGTGTAATAATTACACATTTTTAGTCAAATGCTGCTGAATTTTAAATAGAATTAGAGTTTCAACAAAATTCTTGCTCAACGCAAATACCAGCTTTCCCCTAATTGCAAAAAATAAGGATCGTCAATACTCTGACCTTTACCATGACGAGCAGCCTTAATTCTATTGGTGGATATAATACTATAATCTATCCATGATTTTAATAAGAATTTTAAGCTTTCCGCAAATAACATGTTGTCCGAAGGAAGTAAGTAAGTAATTTGAGGTCACCTAAGTGGAGATATAAATTAGGGTGTGGAAGGAAAGGACCGAAAAAAGGCTTGAGAAGATGGAGGACAAGACGGAAGGGAAGTAGGAGACGGAGGGGGGGGGAGTGAGATTGAAGATATTTGGGAGAGGTTAGAAAACATATTTTCTCCCACTTTCTCTTCTATCATAATAGAAGAGAAAGTGGGAGAGCATAGGAGTGAAAAGAAGGAGAGGGCGTATACGGAAAGGTTCAGGGTGATGGAGTTGAGAATGGGGAGAAATGAGAAGGCACACAGGAGGAATAATATTGTGATAAAAGGGTTGAAGCTAAAGAGCGGAGAGAAAAAGAGGGCGTGGAAGCGCTGCTACAAAGCATAGGGTGAGTTAGAGGCAGGGTAGGGAAAGTTAAATTGAAGGGGAGAAAGGAAAAGGGAGTGGCAGTTGTGGAGTTGGAGAGCTGGGAAGAGAAGTTGGGGGTAATGCGAAATTAGAACAGGATAAAGGATAAGGGAGTTTTCATCAACTACTATTCAACGAGAAAGGAAAGGGATGTGCAGAGAATGCTGAACGACAGGGCTAGGAGGGAGAGGAATGAAGGAAGATCGGCGAAGGTAGGATATCGAAAAATGAAAGTAGACGAGAAAATGTGGGTGTGGGATAAGGAGAAAGAGGTGTTGAAGGAAGTGCAGGGGAATTTGTTTCGTAGGAAGTGGTGGGGTGGGGGAAATTGAGGATAGAGGAGTAGTGAAGGTGCTGTACATGAACGTTGCAGGGATAAAGAAGAAGGATGAGGAGTTCTGGAGGTATATCCAGGAATTTTATGTTGTGGGACTGGTAGAGACGTGGGTAGAAGGAAGGAACGGGATATAATAGAGCCAAAGCGGCCAAGAGGGTGTAGCTGGAGACTCCCGGAGGCGGTCGGAGTGAACAAGAAAGGAAGGGCTGGTGTGGGAATTATAACGGCGGTTAGAGATGGATTAGAGGAAGAAGTTCATTGAGAAAGAGAGGGAGGGAGTGCAAATAATGAGGGAAGTAAAAACAGTAGGAGTAGCGTGTAAGTTTGCGACAGTGTACAAGAAGGATGGGTTGGAAAGAATTGAAGAAAGGGTGGAAGACTTGCTTGGCGAGAGAAAGTAGGGTGTGATGATACTGGGTGGGGATTTTAATTCGAGGATGGGGAGTGCAGGAAGCCTTAACACAGAAGGGGAGAGCTTCTAAAGGAGATCGAAGGATAAGATAATAAATAAGGAGAAGCAAATTCTAAGGGACTGGATGTAATAAAAAAACTGAATGTATTATGGTTCTCAAGGCTTCAATTCTTTGTCAATGTCCCAGCCAGTCTTTTCCAGCCACGAATAAAAACAACTTCTGTCTCCATTATTCTCTGTCGAGAAACTTTATACTTTTCTAGCAGCAGCTTCTCATTGAAATTTTATCAAAACTTACCCACTGCAGACTTTTCTCGCATCATACTTATCAGAATCTCAGAAATTTCTATCAAATTATAAGTAGATAAGGTTTGATAGAGTTTGTATGATGATATTTTAGCAGAAGAGTATAAGATTTATTGACGAGAAGAAGTCAATAAAAATAAGAATGCATGTCTGGTGCGTATAAGATTCGATAGAGTTTCAATAGATGGATAACATTGGAATTTGCTGCATTTTCGGTCTGTCAATGAATTCATATATCTACTGATTTCCTCGTGATTGTCCCAAGTGTAATTGTCATGAAATATTCTCACAAGTAAATTTACGATTGATGATTCTGGATTTTAGAATCTGTGAGAGCAATATTGAGCTTAAAAATTGATATATTAGGTTTCACTTATCAGAGCTGAACCAAAGTCATGAATAAATATTCCGTGATTGTTAATTTTAATTACGTAGAGTCTTTCCTGAAAAATGTTTGTCAGAGAGCGATTTTATATTTACTCTATCGACATTCAATTAGGTTCTCTGTGCTTGTTAAGGTGAGATGATATAAATACATACATATATGAAAATTTTCCACGTACGCGATTTATGCTCAGGAAGGGAAAAACATAATTATCTCAGAACAGTATATATACACTGAATATAAGGTATACAATAGTCAAGCTGTTTTTGAAATTCTCCGTTAATCGGCTTTCCTGCATCTTCAAAAAATGAGGACCTTTCATGTTCTGGTCCTGGAATTATACGTTATTCTTAATTCTTTTGGTAAGTAGAGATTCTGGAGAGTGTAGTGTCAAAGTAAACACTTGATAATATGAGGAAAATGTTGAACGATATCGTTCTTTAGGAATTAGCGTTCTTTTATCATTACTTGGCAAACTTTGATTTCACAATTAATTTTCAACTGGCTCATACAAAATTAAATGGAATTATAGAATTGCACTTTTACTATTTGCAAACAATTTTTGGCATTAAAAATCACGCAAACTTTTTGCCTTTTCACAGAAATATCATCAAGTATGCAGCCCAGAACAAGGGACTTCCTGTCAAATTTTGGGAGGAGTAATGAACATGCGAATCATCAAGGTAGCTACACCAATTAAAAAAGGGATGCTCACCAATAAATAGTTTTTTTATTGGCATTTCAAAACTTTTGATAATCTCTTGAGCCAGTTGGTATTATCTTCATTATTGAAAGCACGCTGTTCCATTCTATATTTCTGTGGAATAAGCTATTTTTGATCTCCCCAAATAAAAAAGTAAAAAAACTCCTGGCGCATTGAGCGAACCCTGTCTTAGCTGCCCAGAACTGAAACTACTGCACAAATTTCAAATTGAAAATAATCACTGCATACACTTTTCCAAGACCTTAATTAATATTCTAGTCCTCACTATGACAGCCGAATGATTTCAAAATGACAACAGTTATCATACACATCCACCCAAAGTACTAATTCATATCCTCAACCCACACTCATGTTCAGAAATCTCGGTAAACAGCCCCTATTACGTTTAACGAAATACGGTTGATATGCCTCTAACTGAAACAGATAAACAAGTTGCAAAAAATGAAAAGAGTCAACCCAGACACCTTCAAAAGACTCTAGTTAATTTACTTGTCTAGTCAGTAATATTAAACAACAATAATTATCCCAGACATCTTCCTAAGGCTCTAGCTACAAGGGTTTAAAGTTCAAAGAAGCACATATTTCAAAGTGGTTCAATTTTTAGCATATTTCATCTACATTTGCAGGAGTAAAATCTTCACTTCCTGATAAAACACTCATTTTAAAATAAAATACAGTGAATACTGTAACTATTTTGTCTCTCTCTTGTTTTGTCTCTCTCCTGTTTCTCTCTCTGTTTTGTCAGGCCTGACTAAGCACCACACTTTCTTCAGAAAAATGTAATTGTCTGTTGCTTCTTACAGACTCTAGTTCACAGTTAGATTGGTTGCCTGATAGCGCGTCTATTCCTGGAGTTTCTTGTGCTGGTCCATCTTCTTCTTCCGATAGACAGCATCCTCCTGTCAGTTCTCGTCCTTCTATCGGACCTCATTTTTCGATGAGGTCTTCTTCTCCTGCCGAACCTCCTCTCCGTCCAAGGTCCCGGTCTCCTACTCCACCTGCCAGGCTTCCTGTTCCTAACGTGCTTGGATATGGACTTGATCAACTTCAGTTTCTTCGGCTTATCCCCTATAGAAATCCGCACCGGCAATTTGAACTCCGAAGATACACTTTCCCTACGGATAAACCAATTGAAATACTCGCAGGACGGAAATTATTTTGGCCCATGCCAACCGAAGAACAAACTGTATTATCAACATTCGACGATGACGTCTTTGCAATATTGGACAGTAAAAATATTGTTGCTGGAATCTATACTTATAATCCTCGATTTCAATCTAAAGGACGGGCAAAAATCAATATAGAAAACGGCAAAGTTACCCCATTGACCGCAGATGAAGTCAAGGATTCTCCAGTAGGCCCCCATCGCCAACTCTTTTATGGTTATAGAGTCGAGCATGTAAACCACAGTAATGGGTGAGTGGCTTTCTAGTAACTTTTTACACACATTTCCCTATTTAGGCATTCTTTTCAGATTAAGTCACTTAAGTGGCTTCTTTGAATGAAAATATTACTTTAGTCGCTCCTCTCAATAATTTGAAACAGCGAACCCAAGAAATTCTGAATTTCGTTGAATTTTATTCAATTTTTTTCTATTCAGCTCTTAATCATGGAAAGCCTTATCAGAGTTCAGAAACATTTATGCTTATTGTAGGGCACCCATATTACTGGTGTTGCCCGTGGCGGCCAATTTTCTTTTTTTTTCTGACTAACAACATTTTCCTGACAGGTGTCTTCTTCCTGCTGAGCCACCACTTGATGTCACGTCCAGGTCTCATCAACCCAGGTGCATGGCTCTGCCTACCATGCTTCCCTCGTCTGACGGAATAGGATACGGACTTGACCAACTCTCATTCATTCGGCTTATTCCCAGAAAGAATCCGCAGATGTTATTTGAATTTCGAAGATACACTTTTCCTGCGGATAAACCAATTTTATTACTCGAGGGACATAATCGCTATGGACGCATATCAACGCAAGAATACATTGTATTATCAACATTTGGTGGCGATGTCTTTGCAATATTGGAGAGTAGAAAATATCTTGCTGGAATATACATATATAATTCTTTCACTGGCCTCAAAGGACGGGTAAAAATAAACATCCGAACCGGCACGGCTACCTTCTTGACCACAGATGAAAAGGGGGAAATTCCAGTAGGCCGCTTTCGTCCAATCTTAACTACTTTTATAGTACAACATGTGGACCACAACCCCCCACGTCATCCAATCAATTGAAAGAAATTTTAGACGAAAATAGATCTGTGATCTGGAGTCATCTTGAAATAAAAACTGAATGTATTATGGTTCCCAAGGCTTCACTTTTTCGTCAGTGTCCCAGCCAGTCTTTTCTAGGAACAAACAAAATCATATTTGGTTTCCAATACTCACGAAATTGGTTTTGAGGAAAATTATTATAGGTTCTCAATGATTTGCCTATAATAGTTTACCTATACTACAACGTCAAAGGATAATTTCATCTCTGTAGTACATGTGGAACCTTTTCAAAATGAACCTATAAACTTTAGGGGTTGGTTTCTTATACCAGTAATGTTACAGAATTTTGACTTCTAAATTCCAGATCCATATCAGGTTATTTTAAGGGTAGCTCAATGGAAATTCTAAGCATTACGCTGACAGAGCGACTCCATTGGCTTTTGTTATCCAAATATTTCTAGTTAGATACTTTTATATTCTAATTAGTGATATTGGTAATTTGTAGCAAGTCTAATAATTTATTCAATGATTAATTCTTATCAGTAAAAGATGTTTGAAGAAATCTCATTATCTTATTTCCAATATTGCATGAAGGACAAGTTTTTTACAAATCTGAAGATTTTAACTATATCGATACATTCTTACAGCTTTTTATTTGCTGATTCGTAGCAGATAACTCTTACCTAATTGTTGCTTGTTAGTCAAACATGGTTAGTCAAATGCTGTGAAATTTTGATTATTAATCTTCCTTAAATCATTCATTAAATACTGCTTATATTTGAGAAATTGACGTATGCAATTGCACAATTGAGATAGCGATTCAGATAACATATAAAAACATCAAGAAAACCCCAGAATGTTCTTTAGATACACTTTTAACCAAATTCTTCATTGAAGAAATACTCAATTTTCCGTCAGTTGCAAAAAATGGGGAGCGTTGGTACTCTAATATACACCTTGATGGTCATCTTTAATTCTATTGGTGAATATAATACTATATCATACATCAATGATTTTGGAAATGTCTTTAGGATTTCCGCAAATAACAAATTTTTTCTAAAGAATTTTTAAGAAAGTGTACATTCAACCTTGAGGAATCTTGCAATCATTATTGTTTGAAACCTGATTGGCTTTTCGTTACTTCAAGTTGCTTAATGCTCAACATTCTTAAAATTGAAAATGAAATCAACATGTTATTCCTTTTGATAAAAAAATCATAAGAATGCAAATTGAAAATGTATATACAGGTTCCTATTGGAATTCTACCAAATCGTATGCCCTCCAGAGATTTATCAAATACATCTTTAGCATTACGAATTCCACAACATTTTTTGTCTTTTCACAGAAATATCATCAGGTGTGCCGCCCAAAACACTGGACCTTCTGGCAAATTTCGGAAAGAGTAATAATGGTCATGAGCATAATCAAGGTACCTATAGTTCAAATAAAAACTGGTAACGGAAATTTTGATCAATGAACCATTTTTAATTGACATTTGAGAACTTTTAATAATCATTCAAATCAGTACATTCCTTGAGTTACATTTTACATATGAGGACATTTGAGCATTTGACATAGACCCTTCTATCAAATGTTGTCCTTGTAGACATCCTAACCTGTTGCTCAATATATTTTCTTTCAAATTCTGACAAATCTGACCAGTACAAGAATTTTTAAAAATTCTATGTTTCGGAATTCTGATAGGATTATTGCTGAAAATATTGAACTTTCAAACTGCTTCTTTAAAAAACAATAAAGATATCATGATTACTGGGACTCATTAAGGAAATGTTACAGTTTTGATCAATAAGAAAGATTAAAACCATCGAATGACAATGGTATTTGAGAATTTCAATACATACATCAAATTAGATTCTGCTTCGATAAGAACTTTCACGAATCTACAGAAAAAAACGATCAATCTGATTTATGGTTGAAGGACCAAGATGTTTCTCAATCCTAGTGTCTTAGCAAAAATTTTCAGCAAAATCTGCGATTACTTGGATGCATCTAGATCTTAGATCTATTAGATATAATATACAAGAATGAAATACAGGAGCATCACTACAAATCAATTTATTCTGCGAGCAGAATGTACAGTTGTAGATTATTATCAGTAATGCAAAAACATTGGTTCTTCCAAAAAAATGTAATCGCCTCTTCTTTCTTGCAGAGATAATTCCACAGTTCGAATGGTTTCCTAATGGTGCCCCTATTTCTGGTGATCCACGTGCCGGACCATCTTCTTCTTATGGACATCATCCTCCTACCATTTCTTATCCTTCTGCCATTTCTTATCCTCCTGCAATTTCTCATGCTCCTGCCATTTCTCATCCTCCTGCCAGACCTAATTCTCAGAGCTTACTTTCTCCTTCTGCCGGACGTCCTCTTCGTCCAAGGTCCCGGTCTCCTCCAGCCGTATATATAACTCCACCTACCAGGCTTCCTTCTTCTAATGGTCATGGATATGGACTTGATCAACTTGAATTTATTCGGCTCATTCCCTATAAAAATCCGCACCAGCAATTCGAACTTCGAAGATACACTTTCCCTGCGGATAAACCAATTGAATTGCAAATAAGACGGAAAGTCTTTCGCCCCATGCCAACCGGAGAACAAATTGTATTAACAACATTTGATGGTGAAGTCCTTGCAATTTTGGACAGCGATAATGCTCTTGCTGGAATCTACACATACAATCCTCGGATGCAAGCTAAAGGGCGAGCAAAAATCAACATGCGAAGCGGCGAGGTCACCACATTGACCGCAGATGAAATCAAGGAAACTCCAGTAGGCTTCCGTCGCCAATTCTTAGATTCTTATAAAATAGAGCATGTCAACCACAGTGATGGGTGAGTTACTTAAGAAAAAGCAGTCATCGTTAAATTACATTTTTTTACGTGATTTAGTGGCTCAAATGACGAAAAATATACAGACTAGACTATTTCGATCTATGATGGGAAATAACATTGGTATTACTGATATCAATGATCTTGACGTTGAATTCGATTTTCAGGGTTATTTGGAGGTCGAAGTGATTTTCTAAAATGGGAGCCACTACTTTTGACCCAGATTTGACAACAGCGGGAAATTTTACGTTCGAAATGATATTTTTACGCAGGTCATGGCAAGGTCGAATAAAGTTCAAATTTGCAATAATGTTTCGGACAAAAGTTATCAGAGGTGGAAGGATCACCTACTTGTACCAATGACCTTGACTGTACATTCGATTTTCAAGGTTATTGACGTTATAATTTGACCTTCATTCGACCTTGCCTATTTCATAAAAATATTATTTTGAATGTGGAATTTCCCGCTTACTTCAAATCTGGAGTCAAAAGTAGGAGTTCCAGTTTAACAAAATCTCAGATTGAAATGGTCCACTCTGTATACTGCTCTTGTGTTTATCAGTAGTATGGCCCCCTCATGGGGGACCATTTTCGTCTTTCTTTTTCTTCTGATAATCAACATCTTCTGCCAGGTCTCTTCCTCCTGCCGAGCCACCACTTGGTTCCAGATCCTCTTCTCCTTCTAGTTTCAAGGCTCTACCTACCAAGCTTACTTCTTCTGACGGATCTCTATATGGACTTGACCAACTTCCTTTCATTCGGCTTATTCCAAAAAATAATCCGAACCAGCTACTTAAACTTCAAAGATACACTTTTCCTGCTGATATACCAATTTTATTGCACGAAAAACGAAATCACTATTGGCCTATACCAACCCAAGAACAGATTGTATTATCAACATTTGCTGGCGACATCTTTGCAATATTGGAGAGTAGTAGATGCCTTGTTGGAATATACGGTTATAAATACAGTTCTCGCAATGGCAATAGAGGACGGGTCAAAATGAACATGAGAAGCGGAACGATTACCTCATTGACCACAAGTGAAATAGAGGAAATTCCGGTAGGCTGCTTTCGTCCAATCTTAAAAAATTTTACAGTTCAGCATCTTAACCACACCCCTTCACGTCATCCAACCAATTGAAAGAAATGTTGATCTATAAAAACAGTCAGTCTCTTTGCGTTCCATTGGCGATTGTTATTCAAATATTGTTAATCAGATACTGTTATATTCTAACAAGTAATATTTTTTAAATCATCAATCAAATATTGTTTATTTTTAGGAAACTAACATGCATGATTGATCATATACAAATTTTTGTGTTTCAAACGTCTAGAAATGGAAGTACTTAAATAAATAATTATGATCACTACAATTGTTTAATTATTGATGTTTGGGTTTTTGTTATAAATTTGTTCGTAAGAACCAACAGTCCAGTGTGGCACAGGATGAATGTGTTTAATTATAATTTCAAGAATTGCAATATTATTTATGAAAATAAATTAATGTCAAATAATGTTTTTTATTTAATATTTTCATTCTTCCTGTTCGTTTTAAAATTACTTGCTTATGATTTTAGATATTGAAAAGAAGGTTCGAAAAATTTCACGACGTAAATTTGTAAAGATATTTCCTTTCGAGAAAACAATCTTCTAGATATTTATTTGAATCGCAGTACTTTAACGATAAGAATGAAGAATAAATACAATAAGAATACAGTGCTAAGAATCAAATATTCGGTCATATTTCGTTTCGAAATTCGAATTTGTGTCGTAGCGCTGGATTTATGAAAAATAAACATAAATATCTCACAAGGACAAGCGAATATTCTGATGAAACACTAGAGTATTCAATAATTACACTTTTAATAATATAACTCATTACCGTATAAATCAGTTTTCCCTCTAATTGCAAAAAATGAGGATCGTTTATACTATTGTCTTCATCTTGATGGTGATGCTCAATTATATTGGTAAGTAAAACACTATACTTTATCTATAATTTTCAAAACGTCTTTTAGCTTTACGCAAATAAAAAAGTATTAAGAAGTGAAACTTAGATAACATCATATAGACGAATTTAATAGAAATCCTACAAAATTGAATCAACCAAACTTGGAAAATCAAATTCGATTAATAGTTTATGATTGAAACTCTATCAAATCTTATCCACTTGGGACTTTTATCAAATCCTACGTATCAGAATCTTGGCAAACATGGCAACATGTATAATTCCTATCAATTCCAATCAACGTCATTCTTCAAACAGATATAAGATGAATACACTTGTAGATTATTATTATTGATGCTAAAATAATTGTTCTTCAAAAAATGTTATCGTAAGTTCCTCATTGCAGAGTTAACTTTACAGTTTGAATGTTTGCCTAATGGTGAACCTATTCCCGTTGTTCCTCGTGGCAGCACATCTTCTTCTCCAGCACATTCTCCTGCCAGTTTTCTGCCTCCTGCCAGTCAATTTCCTCCCGCTAGTTCTCTTCCTCCTACTGAAACTTATTCTCTGATCAGATCTTCTTCTCCTGCGGAACCTGCTCTCCGTCAAAGGTCTTGGTCTCCTCATGCTAACTATATAGCTCCACCCACCAGGCTTTCTTTTTCTAAAGTATTCGGCTATGGACTTGACCAACTTCCATTTCTTCGGCTTGCTCCTACTAGAAATCCGCACCGGCAATTCGAACTTCGAAGATACACTTTTCCTACGGATAAACCAATTGAAATACTAGTGGGGAAGAAAGATTTTCGGCCCATGCCAACCGAAGAACAAATTGTTTTATCAACATTAGATGGTGACGTCTTTGCAATTTTGAACATTGATTATGTTCTCGCTGGAATATATAAACATAATATTCGCATCAAATGTAAAGCACGGGCAAAAATAAATATGGAAAGCGGCAAGATTACCTCATTGACCCCAGAAGAAATCCGGGAAACTCCAGTAGGCCCCCATCGCTTCATCCGACATGCATTTAAAGTAGAGCATGTAAACCATAGTGATGGGTAAGTTACTTTTGAAAAAAAAACTAGTTATTGTTAAGTCAGAGTTTTTAGTCAATTTTGTGGTTTATATATAGGCTAAGTGCATACTACGCTCATCTTAATCGGTAGGCATGGCTATCAGGTAGTCACTGACGTATCTTCCTGTTACTTTTTTTCCTAAATTACTTTTCAACCACTCAATAAGATAAAGTCACTGCAGTAGCTTTTTGTGAAAAAAATATTACTTTCGTCGCTTTATTTGATGAATTCAAACAGAGGACCCATGTATTTATCATGCCCAAGATAATTAGCCTACTCGTTTCCCTCAAAATTAATAATAATTGCACCAAGATAAGTATCTTTGCATAATCATTGTTGCTGAAAACCTGATTGACTTTTCATCACTTCAAGTTGTTTTATAACATAACTTTGAAAATTTTTTAATGAACTTATTTTTTTCTGACATTCAACATTCTCCTGGCAGGTCTCTTCTTCCCAGGCGCATAGCTCCAACTGCCAGGCTTCCTTCTTCTGATGGATCTGGATATGGGCTTGACCAACTTCAATTCATTCGGCTCATTCCCAAAAAGAATCCAAACCAGATATTCGAACTACGAAGATACACTTTTCCTACAGATAAGCCAATTTTATTTCTCGAAGGAGCGAATCACTATGGGCCCATGCCAAGGAAAGAACACATTGTATTATCAACATTTGATGGTGATGTTTTTGCAATATTAGAGAGTATTAACTTTCTTGCTGGAATATACACATATAATAGTCGCACTGGTGCTAGAATACGGTCAAAAATAAACATGCAAAGCGGCAAGATGACCAGAATGACCACAAACGAATTGGGGGAAATTCCAGTAGGCCGCTATCGCCCAATCTTAAAAAGTTTTAGAGTACAGCATGTCAATCACAATCCTCCATGTCATGTAATCAATTGAAAAATGTAAAACTGAGAAAAAATGTTTGCAATACGAACCCATCTTCGAATATGACAAGTAAATTGTGATTACAAAATATTAATAAAAACTGAATGAATTATGGGTTTCAAGGCTTCAATCTTTTGTCAGTGCCACAGCCAGTCTTTTCCGGAAACACAAAAAAGATTTCTATTCTATTTCCCAAAGAAAATATTTTCTGAAACAAATATTACAGGTTTATAATGATTTGCCTATAATAATTTTTTTATTATATAAGGTACCAAAATAGTACCATTCTCTAGTACATGTGCAACCTACTCATAAAATAAAACGTACCAATTTCTTCAGTAATGTACGATTCATGAAGCACCTGACTTTTTTGTCAGTCTACAGAGTTTATCAAAATGAACAATGTTCCTTCTTGCAGAGTTGAGCTCAGAGTTCGAATGCTTGCCCAATAGCGCCCCAATTCCTGGTGTTCCTCGTGGCGGCTTATGCTCTCTTTCTTCTTCTTCTTCTCCCACTTTAGACACAAAACATTCTTCCACTAGTTCACTTTCTCCTGCCATACCTCATTCTTTGAATACCTTCTCCTGCAATACCACATTCTTCGATCATTTTTTCTTCTGCCATACCACATTCTTTGGGCATGTCTTCTCCTGCCATACCACATTCTTCGGGCATGTCTTCTCCTGCCATACCACATTCTTCGAGCATGTCTTCTTCTCCTGCCAAAGCTCCTTTCTGTGCAAGGTCCCGTTCTACTGTCCGAGAAAGAGTTCAACCTAACACGCTTCCTTCTCCTGGTGGATATGGGTATGGACTTGATCAGCTTGAATTTATTAGGCTCATTCCCAAAAAGAATCCGAATCGGATATTTGAACTCCGGAGATACACTTTTCCTGCGGATAAATTAATTAAAGTACTAAAGTACTAAAATCGAAATCAGGCAAGCTACCGATTTTTTCAGACCATTTTTAACACGATTAACGTCTCGGTGACATCCACTGCAGATGACGTTTGGTAAACGTTCATCGTTATCGCGAAATTCAACCGAATTTTTTACAGATATTCCTACATTCCCTTTCAAGCTTATCATATTTTTTGTCTTCCCGAAACTCAGGAAGTAAACCTTCCTCGGACTTGCCTCGTGGGTACCAGAATCCTTGGAAATTCAAAAGCGATTTTATTATTATTATTATATATTATTATATTATTATTATTATTATATATCTGCCTATGCGGGAGGCACTAGAAAAATGTATTTAATTATAATTTCCAGGATTTCAATCTCTTGTTTGGAAATAAATTATTGTGAAATAATATTTTTTCTATAATATTTGTATTCTTCTTGTTTGTTTTAAAATTACTTGTTTATGATTTTAGATATTAAAAAATAGGTTTAAAAAATTCCACGAGGTAAATTTGTCGACAAATTTTTTCTCGAGAAAACAAGCTTCTAGATATTTATTTGAATCGTATCACTGTAGTAATGAGAATGGAAAACAAACACGATAAGGATACAGATAAGAATATTCTGACGAAACACTCAAGTATTCAATAAATACACTGTTATGAATGTTCTTCATTAATTTATAAATCAGTTTTCCCTCTAATTGCAAGAAATGCGGATCGTTTATACTCTCGTCTTTATCTTGATACTGATGCTCAATTATATTGGTAAATGAAAAACTGTCTTTTATTCATAATTTTAAAAACGTTTTTAAGCTTTCCGCAAATAAAAATGCACTTTTCCTCATTTCTTTTGATTTTCAAACTCTTTTATGCAAATTACAAAATATCACCAGCTATCTTGCAAATGGAATCATTTTAATGGCGAATAGTATATCTAATAGCACTCTAATGACAATCAGGAGACCGGAGGTTTGATTCTTAGCGGAGCGAAGAAAATCTTTTTTTTAAAGATGGAATTTAATATTGAAGTTTGTTATTCGTTTCATAGAGTTCATATGGTTAAAAGTTTGAACATTTTGAAAATTTCTATCAAATTCTAACTATTGAGAAATTTCATCTTTTCGTATCAATGGTTCATCATTGAAACTCTTTCAAATTTTATCCACTTAGGAGTTTTATCAAATCGTACGTATCAGAATCGCGGCAAACATGGCAACATGTACAATTCCTATCGACAGTTGTATAATTAACATTTATGAGGTGTGCCTATATTTTTAATTTTGAAATTGTTATTATATTATCAACATGACATCAACTGTTACATCTCAATGAAACACTAATTTCAAGATGTAGAAATGAAAACAACAAAAGCATCACTACGAACCAACATCATTCTTTGAACAGATATTAGATTGATTCACTTCTAGACTATTATTAGTAATGCAAAAATATTTGTTCTTCAGAAAATGTAATCGTCTGTTTCTTCTTGAAGAGTTAAGTTTACAGTTTGAATGTTTGCCTAATGGTGACCCTATTCCCGTTGTTGCTCGCGGCGGCACGTCTTCTTCTTCTGCCAGAAATCATTCTCCGATCAGGTCTTCTTTTCCTGCCGAAAATCCTCTCCGCCAAAGGTCTCGGTCTCCTCATGCCAACTACATAGCTCCACCTAACAGGCTTCGTTTTTCTAACGTATTCGGCTATGGACTTGACCAACTTCAATTTCTTCGGCTTACTCCTGTTAGAAATCCGCACCGGCAATTTGAACTTCGAAGATACACTTTTCCTTCGAATAAACCAATCAGTAGACAAGCAAGAAATAAAGAGCTTCGGCCAATACCAACAGAAGAACAAATTGTCTTGTCAACATTCGATGGTGAAGTCTTTGCAATTTTGGACAGTGATAATGTTCTTGAAGGAATATATACATATAATCCTCGCACTAAAGGTAATGCACGGGCAAAAATAAATATGGAAAGCGGCAAGATTACCTCATTGGCCCCAGAAGAAATCCGGGAAACTCCAGTTGGCCCCCATCGCTTCATCCTACATGCTTTCAAAGTGGAGCATGTAAACCATACTGATGGGTAAGTTACTTAAAAAAACTATTTATTTCATAGTCACGAATAAAAGACTTGTGAACCATATTGCGAAAGTAACTAAAACAAATATTAATACAAACTAAATGTACTATGGTTTCTTAAGCTTCAATATTTTGCAAATACTCCAGCCAGTCTTTTTCGAAAACAAATAAAAAAAGATCCGTCTGATTTCCGTACGAAAATGGTTTTGAAGAAAATTTACTATCGGTTTATGATGATTCACCTACAATTATTTTCCTACGCGGCAATCCATCTCCTTCTTTTTCTGACAAACAATATTCTCCTGCCAGGTCTCTTCCTCTCAGGCGCATGGCTCCACCTCTCAGGCTTCCTTCTTCTGACGGATCTGGATATGGACTTGACCAACTTCAATTTATTCGGCTTATTCCCAAGAGGAATCTGAACCAGATATTCGAACTACGAAGATACACTTTTCCTACTGATAAAACAATTTTATTTCTCGAAGGACCAAATCACTATAGTCCCATGCCAAGGGAAGAACACATTGTATTATCAACATTTGCTGGCGAAGTCTTTGCAATATTAGAGAGTATTAATTTCCTTGCTGGAATATATACATATAATATTCGCAACAGCGCTAGGATACGGTCAAAAATTAACATGCAAAGCGGCGAGATGACCCGAATGACCACAAGCGAATTGTTGGAAATTCCAGTAGGCCGCCTTCGCCCAATCTTAAAAAGTTTTAGAGTAGAGCATGTCAATTTCAATCCTCCACGTCACCTAATCAATTAGAAGGAATGTAAAACTGAGAAATTATGTTTGTAATCTGAACCCATCTTCAAATATGTCGAATAACTTGTGATTACAAATGATAATAAAAACTGAATTAATTATGGTTTCCTAGTCTTCAATCTTACGCCAACGCCACACTCAGTCTTTTCCGGAAACATAAAAGAAAAGTTCTATTAAATTTCCCCACGAAAATATTTTCTAAGACAATTTTTATAGTTTCATAATCATTTGCCTATAATAATTTCCCTGTTAGATAATATCTTCTTATTTATTTTTGAAGCTATTCACGTTCAAGTAATGTTACATTTGGAAGTTATTTATTCTAAAACGAGCAGTAAATATATACGCGCAATGCTTGCATTAACGTTGCCAGATTTCTATGATCTAAAATTGAAAACGTAGATGATTTTTGAAATTAATAATAACCATTTATCAAATACTAAGACTTACAAAGATTTGGCTTTATTTGCTGTTCCGTAGGAGATTAGTCTTGTATAGGGGAGTCCAAAAATGTATTAGCAGTATTTTTAAGAGATCTTCAATTTGACCCCAGGTTGATTAAAAAACGCGACCTTGAAAGGTCATCTTCAAGGTTAAAAAGCCGAACGATTCAGGAAAGTTTTGTTTTGTAACGTACACATAGGACCTAGTTCAGTTGGATAAGGCTCAAGAGCATTTTTCACATCATTATCCAGCTAGGTCCTTTGTCCCTGAAAAAACATTCCTGACCCAACTGTAGCACCGTTAAAATATATTTAATTACACTTTTCAGTATTGCAATATTATTTTTGATAATGAAGAATATTTTTTAAAGTAAATAAATTAATTGCAGATATTATTGTTTGACATTTTCTTCTTTCTTCTTCTTTTTAAAACTGTTTGTTTGTGATTTTTGATAATAAACAACAGTTTTTAAAAATTGTATGTGGAAGATTTGTAGAGAATTTTTTTCTGAAGAAAACATTCTTCTGTGTGCTGCTTTAAATCTTATCACTTTAGCGATAAGAAAAAGTAGTGATTAACAAATTTCTTTTTGAGACTACGATTTTGAATCGTAGCACCAGATTTATGGAATATAAACATAGATATCTCAGAAGGTGACATGCAATTTTAACCGCAGTTTGGATTGACGTAACAATCAGTTTTCCCTCTAATTGTAAGAAATGAGGATCGTTTATACACTGGCTTTTATCTCGACGCTGATGCTCAATTCTATTGGTAAATAAAATCTATAATAAAATATATAATAAATTATAATCTCTCTTTAATTATTAAAAGGTTTTTAAGCTTTCCTCAAATAAAAAAGTTTGCGTCGTATTTTGCATTCTATCTCAATAGCTTGTTTGTCAAAAGTAAATACGCATTAAATCTGAAGGGCTATGCCAGAGTAGCTTTTCTAATGTCTGTTGATTTTAGAATGTTCTGATATGTGAAAATTGATATAAAGATTGTATTATGTTCGTGCCAGTATCGTTAAACGGGGTAGCTTCGGAGATGCGGGGTAAATTTGTACATTCCTAAATTGATAGTCTATATTACTCCAGATGGTCAATTTAAGAATGTCCGCATTACCCTGCACGCCCGAAATTACCCGATTCGACGGTATATTATTAAATGACGCAGAGTACTGTGATTTTTTGTTAAATAAATAATATCAAAACTGATCCCAAAGCCTGCGTGTTTTTCCAACTCTAATTAATAAAATAAACAAATGTTTAGGAACTGTAATAAAAAATCAAAAGCCTCTCTCTAGACCAACTTTCACATTGTTTATATATCGAAGCTTTTCACTGAAAACAAAACTGTATCTACATCCAGAAATAATTTATAGTTTACACATACACATGATTCTAAATGTTTTAATTTGAAGCATATGTCCTTTTTGTAGAGTTTATCAAAATGTACAATGTTATTTTCTGATAGAAAACTGATCTCAAAATGGAAAAAATGAAATATTAAGAACACAAAAGCATAACTACGAACCAACTTCATCATATAAACAGAAGGTACCCAAGTACCTGCGTACTCATATAGATTATAATTAGAAATGAAAAAATATTCGTTATTCAAATAAATATAATCGTTTGTTTTTTCTGGCAGAGTTGAGCTCACAGTTCGAATGCTTTCCTAATGGCGCCCCAATTCCTGGCGTGCCTCGTGGCGGCTTATACTCTCTTTCTGCTTCTTCTTCCCCTTCTGATACACAACATTCTTCCAGCAGTTCTCTTCCTCCTGCCATACCCCATTCTTCGAGCATGTCTTCTTCTGCCATACCACATTCTTCGAGCATGTCTTCTTCTGCCATACCGCATTCTTCGGGCATGTCTTCTTCTCCTGTCAAAGCTCCTTTTTGTGCAAGGTCCCGGTCTCGTGTCCGCGATACAGTTCCACCTACCAGGCTTCCTTCTACTGACGGACAGGGATATGGACTTGATCAGCTTGAATTTATTCGGCTTATTTCTGAAAAGAATCCGAATCGGATATTTGAACTCCGGAGATACAGTTTTCCTGCGGACAAATCAATTAAAGTACTCGGAGAACATAAAATCTTCAGGCCCGTTCCACCTCAAGAACAAATTGTATTATCGACATCTGATGGCGACGTATTTGCAATATTGTCGAGCAGCAATACTCTTGCTGGAATATATAAAGTAAAGTCTCGCGTAAACAGCAAAGGACGAGCAAGAATAAACATGCAAAGTGGAGAGATCACTCTATTGACCCAAGATGAAATCGAAGAAACTCCGGTAGGAAACAATCGCCTCATCTCACACGCTTATGAAGTAAAGAATATCAACGACAGAGATGGGTAAGTTACTTGAACGGAACTCATTTAAGTTACTTAAGTCGCTTCTTTTAGTAACGAAAACAAAAAGGCCAAAGGATTTGTAGATTTTATTGAGTTTTTAAGAATTGCTTCGAATTCACTCTGATTATTTGCAATTCCCTTAATTTCACTAAATTCCATTTATCTTTTTCGGAATTCCAATTTCTTTAAATTGTCTTTGAAGGCGTTTAAGTTCTCCCTGAAGGCTTTCAAATTATTCGTAAAAACTTTCGCATTCTTCCTCAGTGATTTCAAATTCACCTGGAATTCTGATGGATTCTATAACATCATGTACTATTACTTCGTACCCAAAGCAAATAAGAAAATTCTGATATAAGTATGCTTCCAATTAAAGTCAGTTTATCAACATATCTAAGAAACTGGTATAACGATATATCTTGATAAGGTCGCAATCATTGTTCTTGAAAATCTGATTAGCTCTTCATTATTTGAAGTTGTTTCATACCATAAAATTAAAAAATTCAATCAAATCTACAATCAATTCCTTAGGATAGAAAAAATTATAGAGAACCGTATGCGAATTCGAAAACATTTGTCCTAATTTTATGGCTCCTCTTTTCATGGTCTTCCTGGTGGTGGCCACCTCTTCGTGTCAGGTCCAGGCCCCCACCACTCAAGAGCATGGTTCCACCTACTAGGCTTCCTTCTCCTGACGGATCTGGATATGGACTTGATCAGCTTCAGTATATTCGTCTTCATCCAAAATATAATCGGAACCAGCTATTCGAACTCCGAAGATACACTTTTCCTGCGGATAAACCAATTGTATTGCTCAAAGGACTGAATCAGTATGGGCCTGTGCCAACCCAAGAACAAATTGTACTGTCAACATTTGATGGTGACGTCTTCGCAATATTGGAGAGTTCGGATTGTCTTGCTGGAATATATACATATAATTCTCGCGCTGACAAAAAAAGAAGGGCAAAAATAAACATGCAAAAAGGCACGATTACCCCATTGACCCGAGATGAAATTGGGGAAACTCCAGTAGGCCGCCTTCGCCCCATCTTAAATCATTTTACAGTACAGCATGTAATCCATGATCCTCCACGGCATTCAATAAATCAAAAGTAATGCGAAACAAACAAAAAGTTTATCTTTTGAAGCTGTCTTCGAATATTACATATAACTCGTAATTACAAATAATAATAAAAACTGAATGCATTATGATTCTGAAGGCTTCAATCTTTCGTTAATGCCCCAGCCAGTCTGTTTCGGAAACAAATAGAATAAGTTCTGTTTCATTTCCCCATGATGATATGTTTTCAGGACAATCATTGTTAGTTTATAATGATTTACTGATTATAATTTTTTTATGCAGCAAGGTCCCAAAAAAGTATCAACCATCTAGAACATGTGAAATCGATCCCAAAGTTTAGAGGTTGATGTGTGCTGCCAGAAATGTAATCTTATCTTCTCATACTAAAAACATGTATTAGTTCTGAAACTAATCATAAAATATTTTCAAATACTATGAGTTCTAAAAATCCTTGAAACGAGTTAAATTATTTATTAAATTATTCATTTCAGTCAGTAAAATGTGTTTGGAAGAGTTCTTATTTCCGTGATTTCAATATTTTTAAAGCTGACAACTTGCCTTCGTATCTGTAAGTCTTGACTGTCTCCACAAATGTTCACAAATTTTTATTTGCTGATCCGTAGGAGATAACTCTTGCCCAATAGGGGCTTGTTATTCAAATACCGTTAGTCAAATACTGTCATATTTTGATTGTCAATCTTCTATAAATTTCCAATTAGAACTTATTTTTGTTGAAGAGAAGTCAATGTACGACTGATGATTCAGAATTCTTCGAATTTTAAACGCCTAGAAATTGCCTGATATGACGAAATTAAAGATCTTGATTTTAAAAACTTATCAATTTCAAATTGTCGAAGAACTAAAGCAGCCGATTTTTATTTTATATTCAGCAGTTTAAAATCAAAACCTGGAAGATGGAACAATTTTGAGTTAGAAGTTTCCTAGTCGAACGTCATCTTCAATAAATATTTTCTTTAAAATGTTCAGTGCTGGTTATTCAAATATTCTGAGTCAAGTTCTGTCAAATTTTAATTAGTCTAGAATGCTCCAAAAACTTCTGACACTAATAAAACATTTTTCTACACGAAGTGTCTCAGTTTTTGAATGATTGCCATGGCGAACCTCATCATCTTCAGACGCTAACCCACGTACCTTCACTGTCCCGAGATCCACACCTTCTTTGTTGACAAGGTCCATTCTTAGGCACTTGTTGATGTAAATCCTCAATTCAGAAAACATTTTTAGCAATCCGTTCTTAGCATGAATTTCACATAAAACTGCTATTTCGCATTTTTTGGAGCATGTTCCGGACAAAATACATGAGGATCGGGGTTAAGGGAGGGCGTGCGAGAAGTGGTAAAATTGAGAGTTTTCGGATGCAAATTATTCATTGAAACTTCCTTAATAGGTGACAATACTTTACTTTGCTTTTCAACCACAATTTCAGGTTTATTATCCTGATATTTTGAAAGGATTGAAGTAATGTAAACTAATGAGAAAATTAAACTATTATTGGTTAAAAGTTCATTATTTTCCTTTGGAACGTCTATTATAAAGTTCTCGGTTAAGAATTTACTTTTTTTTTGTTGGAAGTTTTATTACCTGGTTTTTGGCTTGAAAAAAAAAGATTCAAAGCAAAAAAGGCGAATATTTAACCAAGCAATCAAATTTTTATTCGGAAAAGGTGATTCAAGAATCAAGTTCATTTTCCATTACACAGCTCGGATTTCGAAAAAATGAAAAAAAGAAGTGATCGTTATTAACATTTTGTAAAGTAAAGTCTGTTTTTACGTAAGATGCACAGACGAAGAAGGTATCGATTTCGGGACAGGGTGGGTGCGTGGGTTAGCGTTCGCATTTGAAATTGTGTCGAAATTTGAATTCCGCGCCAAAAATGTATTGAATGTATTTTAAAGAGATTCTTTTTTTTTAACTGTTTGTTTGTAATTTTTGATGATAAACAACAGTTTTTGAAAATTGGATGTCGAAGATTGGTAGAGAATTTTTTTCTGATGACAACATTGTTCTGGGTGTTGATTTAAATCGTATCACTTTAGCGATAAGAATAAAAAGTGATTGCACGAATTACTTTTTGAGACACCGATTTTTTTATCGTAGCAATAGATTTATGGAATATAAACATAGATATTTCAGAAGGTTACATGCAATTCAACCACATTTTTGATTGACGTATCAATCAGTTTTCCCTCTAATTGTAAGAAATGAGGATCTTTTATACACTGGCCTTTATCTCGACGGTGATGCTTAACTCTATTGGTAAATAAAATCTATAATAAAATATATAATAATCTATACTCTCTCTTCAATTTAAAATTTTGTTTTAAGCTTTCCTCAAATAAAAAAGATTGCGTCGTATTTTGCATTCTATCTCAATAACTTGTTTGTCCAAAATAAATACGCAATTAATGTGAAGGTCTATGCCAGAGTAGCTTTTCTAATGTCTCTTGATTTTACAATATTCTGATATGTGAAAATTGATATAAGCATTTTATTATGTTCGTGCCAGTATCGTTGAACGGGGTAATTTCGGAGATGTGGGGTAAATGAAAACATTCCTAAATTGATAATTTAAAATCCTCCACATGGTTTCGATCAGGTTCTAGAACAAGTTGAGGCCACCTTGAGTGATTTGAACGGTCAATTTGATAATGTCCGCATTACCCTTCATGTCGGGATGACCCCATTCGATGATATATTATTGAATGACGCACAGTACTGTGATTTTTTGTTAAATGATTAATATCAAAACTGAATAATGAAAACACAAAAGTATAACTACATACCAACTTAATCGTATAAACAGATGGTACCGAGGTACTTGCGTACTCAGGTAGATTATTACTAAGAATGAGAAAGTATTCGTTCTTCAAGAAAATATAATCTTTCCTTTCTTCTTGCAGAGTTCACCTCACAGTTCGAATGCTTGCCTAATGGCGCCCCGATTCCTGGTGTTCCTCGTGGCGGCTTATCCTCTCTTTCTTCCTCTTCTTCTCCTTCTTCTGATACGCAACATTCTTCTACCAGTTCTCTTCCTCATGCAATACCTGATTCTTCCAGCATGTCTTCTCCTGCTGCCATACCACATTCTTCGGGCATGTCTTCTCCTGCAATACCACATTCTTCGGGCATGTCTTCTTCTGCTATACCACATTCTTCGAGCATGTCTTCTTCTCCTGCTGAAGCTTCTTTTTGTGCAAGATCCCGGTCTCCTGTCTGGGATATAGTTCCACCTACCACGCTTCCTTCTTCTGACGGACATGGATATGGACTTGATCAGCTTGAATTTATTCGGGTTATTCCCAAGAAGAATTCGAATCGAATATTCGAACTCCGAAGGTATACTTTTCCTGCGGATAAATTTATTAAAGTACTCGGAGAACATACAATCTTTAGGCCCGTTCCACCTCAAGAACAAATTGTATTATCGACATCTGATGGTGACGTATTTGCAATATTGTCGAGTAGCAATACTCTTGCTGGAATATATAAAGTAAAGTCTCGCGTGAACAGCAAAGGACGAGCAAGAATAAACATGCAAAGTGGAGAGATCACTCTATTGACCCAAGATGAAATCGAAGAGACTCCGGTAGGGAACTATCGCCTCATCTCACATGCTTATGAAGTAAAGAATATCAACGACAGGGTTGTGTAAGTTACTTAAACGGAACTCATTTAAGTTAATTCATTCGCTTCTATTAGTAGCGAAAACAAAAGGGCTCGAAGATTTGTAGATTTTATTGAATGTTGTCAGAATTCCTTTCAATCTACTCTATAACATTATTTCTTACTAATGCTTTTAACTTATGTTGATTTCCGATGAATTTCATAGAATTTTCTTGAATTCCCTTCTCTTGAACTCTTCTAAATCTACTCCAAATTCACCAATATCAGTAAAATAACTAAAACAGCAAGGACTTTTATAGATACTGTTATTGAAAAATATTCAACTACTGATACCAATTCGTTATTTATTTACAAAAACAACTTCGTTGCCACTTTTTTTATGTTTGCTGGGGGCAACTCGTTTTCCGTCAACACAGGCAAGTCTGTCGTCAATGATGTGATGCGCATAACCACCAAAGCAATCGTGTACGTCTCATAATTACCAAACGGATTTGGCTATGTTGGAGAAAAATGTGGTGCCCTCAGCGGACATGTACTATTACTTCGTACCCAAATCAAATAAGAAAACACTGCCTTAGAATAGCAAAAATGATAGAAAACCTTATTTAAATTCAAAAAAATTTGTGCTAATTTTATGGCTCCTCTTTTCATGGTGTTCCTTATGGTGGCCACCTGTTTGTGGCAGGTCCAGACCCCCACCAATCAAGAGCTGGGCTCCACCCACGAGGCTCCCTTCTTCTGACAGATCTGGATATGGACTTGATCAGCTTCAGTTTATTCGACTCTATCCAAAAAATAATCGGAACCAGCTATTCGAACTCCGGAGATACACTTTTCCTGCTGATAAACCTATTGTATTGCTCGAAGGACAGAATCAGTATAGGTCTGTGCCAACCGAAGAACAAATTGTATTGTCAACAGTTGCTGGTGACGTCTTCGCCATATTGGAGAGTACCAACTATCTTGCTGGAATATATACATATTATTCTCATTCTGACAGAAAAAGACGAGCAAAAGTAAACATGCAAAGGGGCACGATTACCCCATTGACCCGAGATGAGATAATAGAAACTCCAGTAGGGCGCCTTCGCCCCATCTTAAATCATTTTACAGTACAGCATGTAAACCATGATCCTCCACGACATTCAGTGAATTAAAAATAATTTAAAACGAAGAAAAAGTTTATGATTCAAACCTGTCTACAAATATCACATATAACTTGTAATTACAAATAACAATGAACATTCAATAACTATAATTCTAAAGGGGTCAATCTAGCGTCCATCTTCCATCAATGCCCCAGCCAGTCTGTATAATGGAGACCAAAAATGTATTGAAAGTATTTTTAAGAGATCTTCAATTTTACCCCAGATTGATTAAAAAAAGTAAACTTGAAAGGTCATCTTTAAGGTTAAAAGGGCGAACAATTCAGGAAAGATTTTTTTTTGTAACGTACACAGAGGGCCTTGTCCGGTTGGATAAGGCTCAAGGGCACTTTTCATATCTTTATCCGGCTAGGTCCTTTGTCCGTGAAAAAACATTTCTGAACCAACTGTAGCACCGCTAAAATATATTTAATTACACTTTTCAGAATCGCAATATTATTTTTTATGATGAATAATATTTTTGAAAGTAAATAAATTAATGGCAGATATTATTATTCGTTTAATATTTTCTTCTTAATTGTTTGTTTGTAATTTTTGATGATAAACAACAGTTTTTAAAAATTGAATGTCGAAGATTTGTAGAGAATTTTTTTCTGATGAGAACATTCTCCTGGGTGTTGATTCAAATCTTATCACTTTAGCGATAAGAATAAAAAGTGATGGAAAAATCTCTTTTGGAGACACGTATTTTTTATCGTAGCACTAGATTTATGGAATATAAACATAGATATCTCAGAAGGTTACATGCAATTCCAGCCACATTTTTAATTGACGTATCAATCAGTTTTCCCTCTAATTGTAAGAAATGAGGACCGTTTATATACTGGGCTTCATCTTGACAGTGATGCTTAACTCTATTGGTAAATTAAATCTGGAATAAAATATATAATAATCTGTAATTTCTCTTTAATTTTCAAAATTTTTCAAGCTTTCTCCAAATAAAAAAGTTTGCTTCGTATTTCGCATTCCATCTCAATAGCTTGTTTCTCCAAAAAAATACGCATTAAATCTGAAGGCTATGCCTAAGTAGCTTTTCTAATGTCTTTCGATTTTAGAATATTCTGATATGTGAAAATTGATATAAGGATTGTATTATGTTCGTGAGAGTATCATTGAACAGGCTAATTTCGGGGATGAGGGGTAAATTAAAACATTCCTAAATTGATAGTTTAAATTACTCCAGATGGTTTCCATCAGGTTTTAGAACCAGTTAAGACCACCTCAAGTGATTTGAACTGTCAATTAAAGAATGTCCGCATTACCACTGATCCCGAAGAGTACGTGCTTTTAACTTCCATTAATAAAATAATCAAATTTTGAGAAACTGGAATAAAGATTCAAAAGCATCTCTCAGGACCAACTTTCATATTGTTCATATATTAAAGCTTCTCACTGAAAACAAAATTGAGTCTACATCTGAAAATGGAAAAAATGAAATAATTAGAACACAAAAGCATAACTACGAACAAACTTCATCATATAAAGAAAAGGTACCCAGGTACCTGCGTACTCATGTAGATTATTATTAAGAATGAAAAAGTATTCCATCATCAAAAAAATATAATCTTTTCTTTTTTCTTGCAGAGTTGAGCTCACAGTTCGAATGCTTGCCAAATGGCGCTCCAATTCCTGGTGTTCCTCGTGGCGGCTTATTCCCGGTTTCTTCGTATTTTTCTCCTTCTTCTGAAACACAACATTCTTCTACCAGTTCTCTTCCTCCTTTCATACCTAATTCTTCCAGCCTATCTTCTCCTCCTGCCATACCTCCTTCTTCGAGCATGTCTTCTCCTGCCATACCACATTCTTCGGACATGTCTCCTCCTGCTATACCACATTCTTCGAGCATGTCTTCTTCTCCTGCCGGAGTTCCTTTTTGTGCAAGGTCCCGGTCTCCTGTCTGGGATATAGTTCCACCTACCACGCTTCCTTCTTCCGACGGACATGGATATGGACTTGATCAGCTTGAATTTATTCGGCTTATTCCCAAAAAGAATCCGAATCGGATATTCGAACTCCGAAGATATACTTTTCCTGCGGGTAAATTTATTAAAGTACTCGGAGAACATAAAATCTTTAGGCCCGTTCCATCACAAGAACAAATTGTATTATCGACATTTGATGGCGATGTCTTTGCAATACTGTCAAGTAGCAATACTCTCGCTGGAATATATAAAGTAAAGGCTTCCGTGAACAGCAAAGGACGAGTAAGAATGAACATTCAAAGTGGAAAGATCACTTTATTGACCCAAGATGAAATCGATGAGACTCCGGTAGGGAACACTCGCCTTATCTCACATGCTTATAAAGTAAAGAATATCAAAGACAGGACTGGGTAAGTTACTTAAATGGAACTCAAGTTACTTCAGTCGCTTCTTTTAGTAGCGAAAACAAGAGGGCTCAAGGATTTGTAGATTTTATTGAATTTGGTTAGAATTGCTTTGAATTCACTCTGATTATTTGCAATTCCCTTGAAGTCCACTAAATTCAATTTATCTTTTTCGGATTTTCAATTTCTTTTGAATCCTTCCTGAGTGGCAACTTCGTTTCCACTTTCTTTACGTTTGCTGGGGGCACCTCGTTTTCCGTCAACACAGACAAGTCTGTCGTCAATGATGTGATGCGCGTAGCCACCAAAGCAATCGTGCACGTCTCATAATTATCAAACGGATGTGTTTATGTTAGAGAAAAATGTGGTGCCCTCAGCGGACATGTACTATTACTTCGTACCCAAATCAAATAAGAAAATTCTTACATAAGTGTGCTTTCAATTAAAATCAGCTCTCCATTATTTGCAGTCGTTTAATACCATAAATAAAGAAACATTCAGTTGAATCTACAGATACTGCCTTAGAATAGAAAAAATGATAGAAAACCTTATTTGAATTCGAAAACATTTGTGCTAATTTAATGGCTCCTCTTTTCATGCTGTTCCTCGTGGTGGCCATCTCTTCGTGTCAGGTTCAGGCCCCCACCACTGAAGAGCATGGCACCACCCACTAGGCTTCCTTCTTCTGACAGATCTGGATATGGACTTGATCAGCTTCAGTTTATTCGACTTTGTCCAAAAAATAATCGGAACCCGCCATTCGAACTCCGGAGATACACTTTTCCTGCTTGGAAACATATTGTATTGCTCGAAAGACAGAATCAGTATAGGTCTGTGCCAACCCAAGAACAAATTGTATTGTCAACATCTGCTGGTGACGTCTTCGCCATATTGGAGAGTACCAACTATCTTGCTGGAATATATACAAATTATTCTCGCTCTGACAGAAAAAGACGGGTAAAAATAAACATGCAAAAAGGAACTATTACCCCACTGACCCGAGATGAAATGATGGAAACACCAGTAGGCCGCCTTCGCCCAATCTTAAATCATTTTACGGTACAGCATGTCAAAAATGATCCTCCGCGTCATTCAATGAATTAAAACTAATGTAAAACAAAGAAAAAGTTTATGCTTCGAAACTATCTTCAAATATGACACATAACTTGTGATTACAAATAATAATAAAAACTCAATATATTATGATTCCTAAGGCGTCAATCTAGCGTCAATCTTTCGTCAATGCCCCAGCCAAAATGTTTCGCGAAAAAAAAAATTCTGTTTCATTCTCCAACGATGATATTTTTTGAGGACAATTAATGTAGCTTTAAAATGATTTGCCTATGATAATTTTCCTTTTCAACAAGGTCCCGAAGAAGTATCAACCATCTATAACATGTGAAGCCCACCCCAATCTGAAAATTTCATCTCTCTGCTGAATTTTCATACATTTTTATTTACTGATCATCATTATTTGCTTCGTGTTTTCTTCTTTCTTCATTTAATTTTTTTTCAGATTTTACGTATCAATAAAATACTTCTCAGAAATTAGATCTAACAAACTTGTAGACAATTGTTTTCTCAACATAATTTTTCAACATGAGCTTCTCGGTATTTCTTTGAATCTTATCACTTGGGCGATAGGAAAAAAATAAAGGCGATAAGAATAAGACGTTTAGAATCAAATGTTTGTACAAATTTGTGTTTTATTATTTCCAAACCAGCCTCGCTTAAGTTAAACAAACTTCTTTCCTTGGACTGAATTATGAAATACAAACATGAATATGTCAGAAAAACAAACTCGACGCACATAACATTTCAGATTGCGATTAAGATGCCATATATAATATATAGTCTAACGCAACACAAGAATATCAATTAGATATTCTGTTAACAAAATTCTTCATTAGCCTGTATATCAGTTTTTCCTCCAGTTGTAAAAAATGAGAATCTTTCATTCATTGGTCATTACCGCGATGGTCATCCTTAATTCTATTGGTGAATATAATACTATAACATATCTAGAGTAGGTCACAAAACCTTTATGAATTTTCTACATAATTGATAGTACATTATTGAAAATAGTGAATAGTAAAAATGTAAATAGTAAATTATCGAAAATAGTATTTGAAGCTGTCAGAGAACTGACTATTAATTTAACTACTTTTGTTCAAATCCTGTCTATAAAATAAATTGTCTTAAGATTTCAAGAAGTAGAATTGGAATAAAATTCTAATTTGATGCATTCCATACTTTTATCAAATACAAATATATATTTTATCAAATCAAATACAAATATTACAAATTCCACAACCTTTGTTGTCTTTCCACAGAAACATCATCAGGTACGTCACCAAAAACCAGGGACTTTCTGAAAAATTTTGGGAGAAGCAACGAACATGCGAATAATCAAGGTAGCTATAGTTCAAATAGAAAATTACAAAAGAAATAGCAATCAATAAACAATTTTTTTATTGGCATTCCAAAACTTTTAAGATTCTCTTGAATCAATGCATATTTTACATTTCATTCTACATTCGTGGAATTTCAAACATTTGAAATTGATCCCAGAAAACTTCATATATTTTCAATTAAACATGATTTTGTTTTCACCTACGTGTTTTTTGAAACTTCAATTAATGGAAGCAACCAACTATTTGCTGGATACTCTTGTACCTTATTATTAGTAAAGCAAAAATATTCGCTCTTCCAAGAAATGTAATAGTTCTTCTTCTTCTGACACGCAAGATCCTTCTACCAGTTCTCTTCCTCCTGCCATGCCTCGTTCTTCGAACATGTCTTCTTCTCTTACCATACCACATACTTCAAGCATGTCTCCTCCTGCCATACCACATTCTTCGAGAATGTCTTCTTTTCCTGCCGAGTCTCCTTTCCGTGAGAGATCCCGGTCTCCTACCAGGTATATAGCTCCACCGACCAGGCTTCCTTCTTCTGACAGACATGGATATGGACTTGATCAACTTGAATTTATTCGCCTTATTCCCGATAAGAATCCGAATCGGCGATTCGAACTTCGCAGATACACTTTTCCTACGGATGAATCAATTAAAGTACGCGCAGATCAAAAACTCTTCAGGCCCGTTCCAGTTGAAGAACAAATTGTATTATCAACATGCGATGGTGACGTCTTTGCAATATTGGCAAGTAGCAATACTCTTGCCGGAATATACAAACACAAGTTTCGCTTGAACATCAAAGGACGGGTAAAAATAAACATGGCAACCAGGAAGATCACTCTATTGACCCAAGATGAAATCAAGGAAATTCCGGTAGGGACCCATCGTCAGATCTTACATGATTTCAGAGTAGAGCATGTAAATCACCGAGATTTGTAAGTTAATTCTTAATAGAAACACATTTTAGTTACTCATTCAAGATAAATTCACTATAGTGGCTTTTTTGAATAGAAATATCACTTCAGTCGCTTCTCTTAATAACTAAAACGAAAAGTCCAAGAATTTGACGATTTTATAGCATTTCCTTCAATTCCTTTCAATTCACTATGATCATGTTGGTTCTCAAGACTACAATCTTTTGTCAATGCTCCAGCCCAAAAAGCTTCCATGCATTTACTTGTTGGAAAGTTTTGACGGCTTTGGGTACCAAGTATTAGTAAACGTTTGCTGGGGGCACCATGTTTTCCGCCAACACAAGGAAGTCTGCCGTCAATGATCAGATGCGCGCAATTCTTTCGTGTACGTCTCAAAACTGACAAACGGATTTGTCTATGTTGAGGGAAAATGTGGCATCCCAGTGGAGGAGCACTACTAATTCATATCCAAAGCCATCAAAAGATTGTAACAAGCAACTGCATGAAGGCTTGGAGGGTTTGTATTATACGCCACATAAATCTATACCATAAATGTATATTTTTCTAAATTGAACCTACAAGAAATTCCTTGTAATAAAAAAATATAGAAAACCTCACGGGAATTCAGAAACATTTGTGCTTATTTAATGGCTCTCTTTTTCATGGTGTTCCTTGTGGCGGCCACCTCTTCGTGTCAGGTCCAGGTCTCCACCGCCCAGGTGCATGGTTCCACCTACCAGGCTTCCTTCTTCTGACGGATCTGGATATGGACTTGATCAGCTTCAGTTTATTCGGCTTATTTCCAAAAGGAATCCAAACCAGCTATTCCAACTTCGAAAATATACTTTCCAAGCGGATAAACCGATTTTATTGCTCGAAGGACAGAATCATTATGTGTCTGTGCCAACCCAAGAACAAATTGTATTGTCAACATTGGCTGGTGACGTCTTCGCAATATTGGAGAGTAGAAACTATCTTGCTGGAATATATACACCTGATTCTCGCGGTGGTAATAAAGGACGGGCAAAAATAAACATGCGAAGGGGCACGATCACCCTATTGACACCAGATGAAAGGAAGGACACTCCAGTAGGTCGTCTCCGACCAATCTTGAATTATTTTAAAGTACAGCATATAAACTTAAATCATCCACGTCATCTAATCAATTAATATAAATGTACAACTGGAACAAATATTTTGTGAACTGAAGCTATCTTCAAATTTTACGAGTAACTTGTAAGAATGCAATGCAAAACCCGCCTCAAATCAACCTCTTGAGTTTAGGGTTTGATTTGTTATATCAGGAATCTGCCAGAATTTTGATTTATAAAATGTTAAAAAATCAAAATTATCCATTTCCAAACGCTATTTTTCAGTATTAGCAGTTTTATATTAAGTGATAAAAAAAGCGATAATAAATCAGTTCAGAACTGGAAACAGCAGCTAAATGTGTCTGTTAAAATACATCCCTAAGCCACCGTGATACGGGAAAAATTTATTTAACTATAGTTTCCAGGATTGGAATATAATCCATGAACATAAATAAAGTAATTTCAAATTTTATTTAGTTTTTCTCAAGAAATAAGCTTCAAGGTATAAATTTAAGTCGTGACACTTTAGCGATAAGAATGACGAATGAACATAATTGCAATACGTAGCGCTGTTTCAAAAATTGCATCAAATATAAACATAAATCTCTGAGCAAGACAAGCTGACACCTTAATAAATCCCCAGAGTTCTAATTAGATACATTAATAACCAAATTCTTTTTCAACGTATAAATCAGTTAATCGTCTGATTGCAAGAAATGAGGATCGTTTATACTTTTGTCTTCATCTTGATGGTGATCCTCAATTCTATTGGTAAATAAAATACTATGCTATATCTATAATCAAAAAATGTAAGCTTCTCACAAATAACAATTTCTGCGTCGTGATGTGCATTCTATCCCACTTGCTTTTATTTTTTGAACTCTATTTCAGTTTGTCCGGAATTGACACGAAATCAATCAAAGGCTAGACTATGCTTTTATTGAACCTTACATATCAATATTTCAAAAAATATGAATATAAAAATTTGAAAAATTAAAAATGATAAAACAGTAAAATCGAGATAATAAGTTTGATAATCCAGAAATTTTGAAATCCAAGATCATTAACGGTATGGTCCATTCTTCTCAGGGTAGTTTCAAAGTCCAAGGTTTTTTTTATCGAACACGTTCCGATAGTTTGTTTTGGTTATTTGAAAAATTGATGAAATTGATGAGTGCACCAATTTGTTCAATTTCCGAATTGTCATTAAAATATCAACATGACATCGACTGTCATTTCCTGAGAAAGCATCAATTCTTGAATAATATAATAACAAAAAAAAACCATCACTACGAACCAGCTTCATTGCTCCAAACAGAATTTGTTAGCTGGGTGAACTTATAGATCATCATTAGTAAACCAGAAACCTTCGTCCATGAAAAAAATTTAGTCGTTTGTTTCTTCTTACAGATTTAGGTTTACAGTTCGAATGTTTGCCTAATGGCGCCCCCATTCCTGGTGTTCCTCGTGGCGGCACATCTTTTTCTCCTCCGTTTGACCGACCACATCCTTCTGACAGTTCTCTTCCTCATGCCAGACCTAATTCTCCAAACATATCTGCTTCTCCCAGCGTACCTCCATTTCGTGCCAGGTCAAGTTCTCCCCCAGCCAGGTACACAGCTCCACCTACCAGGCTTCCTTCTTCTGACAGACATGGATATGGACTTGATCAGCTTAAATTTATTCGACTTATTCCCGAAAAGAATCCGAATCGGATATTCGAACTTCGAAGATACAGTTTTCCTGCGCACACACCACTTAAATTACTCACAGGACCGAGTCACTTTGGGCCAATGCCAACTCAAGAACAAATTGTATTATCAACGTTCGATGGTGACGTCCTTGCAATATTGGAAAGTAGTTATGTTCTAGCTGGACTATATACACATAGTCAGCGCGTTCGACATAATGCGCGGTCAAAAATAAACATAGAAAGCGGCACGATCACCTTATTGACCCCTGATGAAATTGAGGAAGCTCCAGTAGGAAACCTTCGCACAATACCAAATAATTTCAGAGTAGAGCATGTGAACAACAATGATGGGTAAAATACTTTCTATTATTTTTATTCCTACCGGTATTCATGGCTGCCACTCAGCCACTGATGTCACTTTAAATCAGTTTTTTTCTTCAGTCACTTTTCAGTTACTCATTTGAAATAAAGTCACTATGGGCGTTCTTCTATTGAAATGTCACATTAGATGCTTCTTTTGATTTTCCTTGAAATCCACTGAATTCAAAGTATCTTCTTAGAATGTTCAATTCTTTTCATTCTCGGGAAGTTTAATTTACCTGAAATTCTCCTAACAGGTCTTGCCCTTCTGCCGAGCCACCTCTTCAACTCAGTTCCAGGCCTCCTCCTTCGAGGTGCATGGTTCCACCTACCAGGCTTCCTTCTTCGGACGGATCTGGATATGGACTGGACCAACTTCAGTTCATTCGTCTCATTCCCAAAAATAATCCGAACCAGCTACTCAAACTTCAAAGATACACTTTTCCTGCTGATAGACAAATTTTATTGCATGAAGGGCAGAATCACTATGGGCCTTTACCAACCAAAGAACAAATTGTGTTATCAACATTTACTGATGACGTCTTTGCTATATTGGAGAGTAGTAACTATCTTGCTGGAATATATAAATATCATTCTAGAAATGTAGGCAAACGACGGGCAAAAATAAACATGCGAACCGGCACGTTTACCTTAATGACCCCTGATGAAGTGAAGGACACTCCAGTAGGCCGCCTTCGCCCAATCTTAAATTATTTTAATGTACATCATGTGAATCATAATCCTCCACGTCATCCAATCAATTAAAGAAATTTTGAACTAAAAAAAATATTCCTGCTACGGAAAACATTTCCAAATATTATTGTGATTACAAATGATGATAAAAACTCAAAGTATTCTAGTTGCCAAGGCTCGAAAGTTTTATCAGAATGTTCGAATGTTCGAGAATAAATTAAAATACAATCTCTCATTTCCTCACGAAAATACATATGTAATACAATACATATGTTTCTTATTATTTGCCTATAATAATTTTCCTATGCTACAAGGTCTCAAAAAATTATCGTTCCTCTATTACATGCGGAATCAACGCGAAGTCAACATCTTAACTTTATTTCTTGGTCACTTTATGTGATAAAAAATAATTTTCTAAAATTATATGCCGGAATGGTGTAGTGAATTATTGTCTCAAGCAAATAAATTATCAACATCACAGCTAATTCTGCATATTTGTTATCTGATGTATAAAAGCGTATTTACAGTGATCTTGTCATACCAGCTATAAGAATCAAAAGTTCAGTCAAAGACACAAGTCTTTCAATAAATAATATTTTTCAAGAAAAATCATCTTTTCTTTTTGCAAAAATACCTTTAATAACGACAGATACCTAAAAACAAAAACTCTGTGAATGCAGAAATAATTGAATTAACATTGAAAATCTAGGATTCCTTAGTGCCTAACTAATGAGAAATATGTTTTAGTAACTGAAATGTATTGAAAACTATTTTTTGCAGTCTATCAAATTTAAGCTATTGTCGTGCAAGGAATCAGATCTCTCAAGATGACATTTCCAACAACAAAACATTATGTTGAATGAAACACTTTTTCAACATTGATTTTAACAATGTTTGTTAAAAAATTATTTTTCATGATTCGAAAACTTCATTCGTAAAAAAAAAATGTTTTTTTCTTTCTAAATACATGGCTGATTATATCTTTTCAATTCTTCAAATCATAGAAAACTTTTTTAGATCCCTGATTTTTGGTAGAACCTAAAATAAAAAATCTTTCAAGTAAACAATTTAAGAATGAAGCATTGTACATTGGAGGATTTCATAGAGAAAATACTTGTAAAATTAATATTAATAAATTGTTGAATACTGAGAGTTCCAAACATTTCAGAACCAAGTTAAATGATTCATGAATTGATTACTTCTAATATGTAACATATTTATGGAAGACTTATTTTCTTCGTCTGTTCTATACTGAGAATTTTTAAATAAAACATTTTCATCTCATAGAAAAGCTAAGGTTTCGTTATTTAGAAACCATCGGGATGTTCTAGGTATACTGTGAAGCTGAAAACTACTTAATTTTGTTCTTGATTTCAATTTCAGATCCTATTGAGGAGATTAAGAAATCATCAAGATTAACATCCTCACAAAATCCGCTTGACGTTTATTTTAACGAAAAAAATAATTACTGGCCTAATTTTTCACACATTTCAATCTTTTTCTTAGTAAACGAGCTTCTAGGTATTCATTTAAATCTTATCACTTGAGCGATAAGAATTAAAAACAAAGGTTCGGAGCTGATAAAACCTATTTTGCGATCAAGATACTATCTAAATGTGGTCTAATAAAGCACACGAATATTAGTTACATACATTGCTGAACAAATTTCTAATTAGCATATCAATTAGTTTCCCCTTAAATTGCAAAAAATGAGGATCGTTCATACGCTGGTCTTCACCGTGACGGTCATCCTCAATTCGATTGGTGAATATAGAACTATGCCATATCTCAAATTTCAAAAACCCTTTGAAGCCTTCCGCAAATCACTGTCAAAAAATTAGTTATTCAGTTCGTTTTAAAGTTTTTGAAAAACAATTCTGAGGTACGATTCCTAACATGTCTTGATGTCTGAATCGGTCATGCCTTCAGTTCGACAAATTAGAGACGGAAGCAGGAATATTATACTTTTATATCAATGATTTTTCTTTAAAATTCTATCAAATCTTTTTTGTCTTTTTGCAGAAATATCATCAAGTATACCACCCAAAACGAGGGACTTTCTGGCAAATTTTGGGAGAAGTAACGAACATGTGAAT
>CAKNXH010000650.1:111503-144554 GCA_932178445.1 Andricus quercusramuli | reverse complement strand
AAATTTTCAAAATTATAAGATAAATATTTGAAATTTTAATGGAATTTTCAAACTAATAGTTGAATTTTCAACCAACAATATTAATTCGATTCTAAAAAAATATAATTTTCAACAAAATATAGGGATTTTCAACCAATCAATTGAAGTTTAAACTGAAGAAGCTAAATTTTCAACCAAACATGGAATAATTAAATTTTCAGTTGAAGAAATGAATTTTCACACAAAAAAATTCAAACAAAATAGTTAAATTAAAAAAAAATTGTTGAACTAAATTGATAAATCATCAACCAACTGACGAACTTGAACTAAATGTTCGGTAAAAAATAAATTACTTTTCAACTAAAAAATCGAATTTTCAACGATACTTAAATTTTTTGCCAGAATAGTTCAATTTGCAATTTAAAAAAATAATTTTTAAGCATAATGATTAGTCTTCTACCAAAAATGATTAATTTTAAACATAATACAGGAATATTCTAACTAGTAGTTGAATTTTTAGAAAATAGTTCTTTCAACTAAGAAGGACAAATTTTTAATAAAAATGACATTTTATTAAAAATTTTTTTAGATTAAAAACTCTAATGTAAAGAATATTTTATTCATGATTTAATAATTTTATATTAGTTGTAATTAGAATATTATTAGTAAATTTTATTCAATAATTTTTAACCAAAAATCGAACGAAGTTTAAAAAAAATGTGCAACTAAAATTAATTTTCAAACAACAAAGAACGATTTTTCAACAAAATAGTTAAATTATCAACAAAAAAGATAAATTATAAACAAAAGATGTAATAGATGATATTACAACCAAAGAACAGTTTAATTTTGAATCAGCAACAAAGGATTTTTCAACAAAATAGTAAAATTTTCAACAAAAAAGTTAAATTGTTAACTAAAATTATGCATCTCAATCTGAAAAATAAATATTTAACAAGGTAGTTCAACTTTAAACCAAATAATTAAGTTTCCAGCTTAAAATGATGAAAAAATGAGAAATGTAATAGTTAAATTTCAGTTTGCAAAAATTAATTCCCAACAAAAAAAAAAAGGAATTTTCAACCCAAAGCGATGAATTTTTAACAAAACAGTCTAATTTTTCACCAAAAAAATGACTCATTATCATAATTGTTGACTCTTACATTAACTTTCGACCAAAAAACATGAATTTTTAACAAAATAGATTATTATTCCAGCAAATAGTTGTATTTCCAACAAAATAGTTCAGTTTCCAACCAAAAAGATGAATTTTCAGTCCAGAATCTTCATTTTCTACAAAAAAAAAACAACGAAATTTCCACAAAATACATAAATGCTCAACTGAAAAAAGATACATTTTTGACTAAAAATGAAATAGTTGTATTTCAGTTTAAAAAATTAGTTTTTAACCCCCCCAAGAAAAACAATTTTTCAGTAATAGGGTAAGAGCACCAATTCTAATTTTCAACCAAAACATGACTTAATTATAAAATTGATGAATTTTCATCAAAATAGATGAACTTTCAACGAACTAGTTGACTTTTCAACTAAAAAAGATCAATCTTAAACCAAACTATTAATAGTTGAGCCAAAATATTAATAAAAATTGTAATTTATTCTTTACAAATAATTAGCCCCGGTCAAAATCATTTTGAATTGCTTAAGATTTAAAAAATAGTTTAAATTTTTAAAAAGGTATATTCATAATTTTCCGTTATTTATAATTATAATAAAAAAAGTTTTAACTTGTAGTTTAAATTTTAATTTTTTTCAATTCGCTTGAAAGCTGTTTCAATATTATGTTTTAATATTACATCACAGTAAAAATTATGGAAAAATATATTGCATATGGAAAATTATTTATGAAAATCTTGAAAAAGCACAATATTATTTTATTTAAGATATTATTAAAGTACTGGAAGCAATTCAAAACAAATAATAAATACTGAAATTAATTAAAACAAAAGTTTTTACCAGTATTAAACTTTGTACTGGGTTTTTAATTCTTATTAGGTATATTGTGCATATATTTTCTTATGAAAATGAATTTGTTCAAAATGTTCAAATGGTTTCGATTTTAATATTATATTTCAAACAGAAAAGTTATATGTATTATTAAATAGGTTATAGCTGCGTGTACCTTTTCATGTAAACTAAAAAATTATCAAACTCTGAATTTGTGTATGAAAATGATTTGAATAAATAATCATTGTTGTAAATTTTAAAAGTATCGTAGGAAAAAGTTGTTGCAAATACATTCTTTGTTCATTCCGTAAACAAAATGAGCCTATTCTTTGAAAAATGGTAAAACTCCTAATTCGCTCATGAAAATTGTTTAAATTATTAATAAATAGTGGAAATTTGAAAAGAATAAATAAATATTGGAAATTTGAAACGAATAATAGAAAAATGTCATCGGAAATATATTTCTAGTCAATTCTGTAAAAAATTGACCCTACTCGTTGAAAAATATAAAAATTCTAAATTGGTTTATGGAAGTTGTACAAATAATTAATAATTCTTGTAAATATACCAAAAAAAATGGTAGAGAGTGATGGGAAAGACAATCTTAATGGACTCTGTGAACAAATTGTATTTATTCTTCGAGAAAACCCAAACTCTGAATATGTTTATAAAAATTGTTTGAATAATTGATAATTATTGTTAATTTCCAAAGTACCATTGGAAAAAGTTATTTTAAAAACATTTATTATTGATTCCGTGATCAAATTAAGCCTATTATCTGAAAAATAGTCAAACTCCTAATTAGTTTATCAAAATTATTCAAATAATAATTTATTCTTGGAAATTTGCCGAGCATTATGAGAAAATGTCAACGGAAACATATTCTTACTTAATTTTTAAAAAAAATGGAGCCTATTCGTTGAAAAACCCCAAACTATGAATATGTTTATGAAAAATGTTAAAATAATTAATAATTATTGTAAATTTGCAAAGTAACGTAGGACAGACTTATTATGAATACATTCTTTTTTGTTCTGTAAAAAAATTGAGCCAATTCATAAAAAATTAGACAAACTCTTAATTTGTTTTTCAAATTTGTTAAAATAATTAATCATTCTTGTAAATGTACACAAGCAACATATAAAAGAGTCATGAGAAGGACATTTCTTATCCTCATAGAATAATGGAAACAGAAAAATATTGTTGGTTAATTCTATAAAATAATTTAGCTTATTCATTGAAAATAGACATTTGAATTTGTAAAGCAACATAGAAAAGAGTATGCAAAAATTGTGCTTTTTCATTAAAAAATAGCCAAACTCTGATTTTTTTAAATAAAAATTGTAAAAATAATTAATAATTCTTGTAAATTTACAAAGCAACATAGAAAACATAGGAAAGAGTCATTGGAAATACATTCTTGATAATTCCGTAAAAAAAATCGAGGCCATTCGTTAAAAAATGACCTATCTCTTAATTTTTTATTCGAAATTGCTGAGACAATTAATAATTCTTGAGAATTTACCAAACATCATAGAAAAAAGTCTTCGGAAAGATATTCCTAATTGACTTCGTTTTCTTCAAATATATATGAGCCAAGGATGAACACATTTTTTAAATTTTCTAAACTTCGTTAAATTCCAAAAATAATTTAATTGTAATGTTTTCTAAAAAAATTCGAACAGGATGAATTCATATTTTCAATTGTTTGAGATTACAATTATAGTTACAATTAGATGGACGTCATATTCTTTGAAAATGTAACTGAAAGTTAAATTAAATAAAATTATAAACGTTCCTAACTTTGTATTGTTAGGTAAAGTTAGAAGGATTTAATTGTCTTTGAAAATGTAAATAAAAGTAAAGTAAAATAAAATAAATTTTCAAGTGTTCATAATTTGTATTGTTTATTATTCTAATGAATTTTTTTTTTTCAAAAATAAACTGAGGCTATATAATTTTAAAATAAAATATTGAGAAATAAGCCAAAATATTAATTAAAATTGTATTTTCTACAATAGGCCAGGATGAAATAATATTATCAATTCATATATTTGCAAGAAGTCACCGTCGTCGAAAATGTAACATAAATCTTTTCATCTGATAAGATAAGGGTCCTGACTCAGGAGCACTCAGCCTTTCGAATCTACGAGCCCAAGCCTAGAACTGCTAAGTAACTCTCGAATCTAACGTTCACGCTCTACGGCACATAGCTCCTTTCAAATATAGGATAGTTGAATTTTTCACAAAAAAAAAGAGATGAACAGTCAACCAAAAATTGAACATTTGCATTCAAATTTTTTTAAATGCTTCCCAAAAAAACGGATTTTGAACAAAAAAGTTAAATTCTCAACCAGACATAAATGATAAACCTTCAACTGAAATAGTTAAATTTTCAACACGAAAATCAATTTTTAACTAAAAAGACGAATCTTAAATATAAGTTAATGAATTGTCTACCAAATAAGATGAATCTTTAATAAAATACATGAATATTTAACCAAATAGTTTAATTGTCAACCAAATAGTTCAGTTTTCAATCAAAAAGGGGATTTATTAATGAAGAATCTTAATTTTCTACGATAGAAAAAAAATTTTTAAATTTTAACCAAAAATCAAACGAAGATTCAACAAAAATAGTTTCAACCATTTTTCAACGAGAAAAAAACCTGTTTTCAGTTTTATTATTGATTGTCAGTTTATCTTTTTTGGTTAAAAATTTATTTATTTCTTTGAAAGTTGAACTTCTTAGTCAAAAATTAACTAACCTAAAAGTAAACTATTCTCTTCAGTAGAAAATTCAAGAAATTTGTTGAAAAGTCATATTTTTGGTTGCAAATTTAAAGATTTTGTAGAAAATTCGCTTTTCTGTTGTTGAAAATTCATCCTTCCACTGAAAATTCAATTATTCCAGTTTTAGCTTGCATATTAACCCTACTATCCGTAGTAATGTAATTTTACAAATTATTTTTTCTCTCTGTTAATATTGCTTATTTTTAAACGACAAACATTGGGGGTAAAACGTAAGTTAGGATGCATATATAGAAAAATGTTTGAGTTGTTTTGGCGAGAAATTCAAATTTTAAAAAATTCACGAATATTTCGAATAATTTTTTTAATACCAAATCGGCATTGCGGAAGAATGAGAATTTTTCTGTAATTTGAGCTTCCAATACTCTATTATATAAAAAAATAATTTATTTTTGGTGCCCCAGGGTGAAAAAAATTAAAACCGATTTCACAGGAACACTAAAATATAAATGCGTGACTTTCTGTTTTTGATGCGCTGCATCTAAATCCGCCTCGATGTCCTTTTTACTCCATCAGGTCCCTATTTTCTTATAACCTCAAAAATGAAGAAAAATCTGGTTTTTTGTAAATATGTAAGTTACGGAAAAACAAATTGCGCCACTCGATTCTACGCAAAAATAACATAAAGTCCAGGTATCAGACCAGTTTTTCTTGACTTAATTTGTTATTAAATTAATGCTGTAGCATTTTTTCAATTAATCAATTAATGGATTGATCAATATAATTTGTAATTAAAATATTGTGCTTAAATTTCTACTTCCTCTCCTATTTACAATCTTTCCTTCTCCATTCCTCTTCCTCCTTCTTCCTTCCTTCTCTTCTTCTCCATCTTACCCAACACTTCCTCCACCCATGCTACTGCCTTTTTGACCCCCCTTTCATGCATCAATACCTCCATGCTTATCCCACTCCTTTTCACCTCTACGCACTCCTCTAGCTATTGCTCCTCTCTTGCATCCCCCCTTCCCACAATGTTCACATATCCTCTTTACCCTCAGGAGCCAGAAACTATTAAAACCCTCCATGCACCCACATCTCATCCTCGCTGTAAGCTCCTGACTTCCTTTTCCTCCTTTCTCTCACAAATATTGCGCTCTCCCCCTTGGCATAATCTACACATAGTTCCCGTTAAACCTCGACTCTCTTATTCTCTCTTCCCCTGATGTCTTCTCTCTCTCTCCATGCCGTTTTTCTTAACCAACTCATATACCTTCCTTCCTCGTGCATCCGTCCTATTTGCCTCTTCACTTCCCTTCCACCCCACACCTCTAGTCCATACAATAGCACACTCATCACTAGTGGGCCAAACAATTTCATTCTCCTTCCAAAATCATCTGCGAATATCTTGTTGCCCAACCTCCACACCTGCATCGTCACCACATTTGCCCTCCTCACTCTCTTTTTTATGTGACCATCCACTCCCCCATTCCTCCGAAATAAGAAGCGAAGGTACACAAACTCTTCCACCGCCTGCATCGTCTTTCCCTTCCACTTCCCTTCCAACTCCCTTTATGAACACCATAACCTTGGACTTTTCCGCATTCAGCTCTAACCTGTTCTCATCCAGGTATCTTCTCAACCTCTTCATCATCTCCTTTAAGGCATCCACGCTTCTTGCCAGCAGCACTATGTCATCTGTAGACGCTAGTGACCAAATCCTGGCCCCTCCTACCACCCCTGCCTCCAGCTTACTTAGTTAGTTAGTTTAGTTGTAATGTAGGTGGGGGGGGGGCGTGAGGTCCCAACACCTGGCGCTCAAGCTATAAAGCCTATTGTGAAACACCCGTGTTTATTCTCAAGGCAGTATTCCGATTTTCCGAATCCGGCCATCCTTCACCGAGTGTTTTTGGATCTCGGTGGGTTTTCGTTGTTATCAACGTTCTGAGATTATACCTCTCAGGTGCCAGGCATATCTATCGCACAGTAAACGACGTCCTCCTTTGTTGATCAGGCAAAGTGATCCTCAACCATTCTGCCATTCGGCAGCCTCCCTAGCAGGCTAGGCTGTACGGAGCGATCCCTCTGAGGTCATCAGGTAGATGCACAGATTCGAAGCACTGTCCTGGTGTATTCTGTAAGTGTATGTGTGTGTGTGTTCATCACTTGAAGCCATCCAGCGACCACCGAGCGGAGGGCCCTTGAGAGGGCCTGCCTCTACGCAAGGAGATCGCTGACTCATTTTCCAGTCTTCACAGAATCGGCTTCGGCCTCCAAGGCTATTCCCTTCGGCATGGAGCCCCACCTTGGGACGACATCAGCTTATTCTGAAGGACCTAAAGTTTAAGGTGGGTTCCGAACCACCGAAGCCCCGGTAGAAGTAAATAGAAAAATTTCCATTGGTATCCGGCTCAGGGATCGAACCCTAGACCTCCTGCATGGAAGTCCGACGCGCTATCGTCTGAGCCACCGAGGATTTTTCTCCAGCTTATTTTCCATATCCGCAATTGAAATCGCAAAAAGCGTTGAGCTAAGCGGAAACCCTCGCCTTAAACCCCTACCTATCCAGAATCCCGCCGAAATCGCCTCCCCTCCTCTTATCTTATCTTTGTTCTCTTCATATATCTCCCTCACCCACTCGATCAGGCCTCTTGCCACTCCCCTATCCTCCATCGCCTCCCACAAACTCCCCCTATTTACCAAAGGAAACGCGTCTTTCAGATGCACAAAAAAGCGTACCTTCTCGACCCCTTCTTCGCTAATTCTCTATCCACCTTGTGCTGCAGAACGAAGATATTGTAGATAGTACTCCTGCCCGCCCTAAAGCCCGCCTGCGTCTCCGGCAATATTCCTTCCCCCTCGTCATCCTTCCGCAGCCTCTCCGCCACCACCATCGCGTTTACTTTATACGCCGTATTCATGAGCGTAATCCCTCTATAATTTTTCTGTCCATCCCCATCTCCTGTTTTATATAGTGACACTATTAACCCTTTTCTTCACTCTTCTGGGAATCCCTTCCCCTTCATACTTTCTTCACTACCTCCTTCAGCCCGTCCCTAACCTCATGTGTACTGAACAGCCATGCATCGTTATCTACGCCGTCCAGCCCTGCTGCTTTTGACCTTCTTAACTACCTTATCTGTTTCTCTATCTCCTTGTCATTCAACTCCTCCATCTCTGTCTCCCCCGTTCTTCTACCCCCATCAACCCTTTTCCTTCAATCTGAGCCCTGAAATGATTCTTTACAAAACTCCCTCCACTCCTCACTCCTTATCTTCTCGGCTACCCCCACTCTACGCTTCCTAAACTTATTTATTATCTTCCAGACGTCCCCCTCTGTCTTAGCATTTCCTAACTCCTCTTCCAGATCTTTCTCCTTCTCCTGTTCTTTCCTCTTACACATCAATCCAAACACCTTCCTCATTTCTACGTATTCCTCCCTTTTCTCAGTACCCTTTATTCACTCCTTGTCCTTCCTCTTCAGCTTCTTTTTCATCTTCCTACATTCCCTATCCCACCACTGCTTCACCATTCCTTTCTTCTTCTCTTTCAATACCTTTTTTTGCACGCACCCAGTACCACCATACCCTTCTCTCTTTCGCTTAGTACGTCTTCCACCCTTTCTTTAATTCTTTCCATCCCAACCTTACTTCACACTGTCACAAACTTACACGTTACCCATCCTATCGTTACTTCCCTCATTTGCATTCTACCCCCCCCCCCCTCTTCCTCTCCATGAACTTGTTCCTCTAATCCATCTCTAACCCCCGTTATAATTCCCCCAGTAGCCCTTCCTTTCTTCTTCACTCTTACCGCCTCCTGGAGTCTCCACCTATACCGCCTTGGCCGCTTTGGCTTTATTCTATCCCATTCCTTTCTTTCTACCTACGTCTCTTTCAGTCCCACAACATCAAATTCCTGGATGTACCTCCAAAACTCCTCATCCTTCTTCTTTACATCTGCTACGTTCCAGTACAGGACCTTTCCTACATCTCTAGCCTGCATTACCCCCACCCTCTACTTCCTACGAAACAAATTCCCCTGAACTTCTTTCAACACCACTTTCTCCTCGTCCCGCACCCACATTTTCTCGTCTACCTTTATTTTCTGATAGCCTACCTTCGTCGATCTCCCTTCACTCCTCTCCCTTGTAGCCCTGTCGTACAGCATTCTCTGCACATCCCTTTCCTTTCTCGTCAAATCGTAATTGATGAAAACTCCCTCATCCTTTATCTTATTCTTATTTCGCATCACACCAACTTTTCTTCCCAGGTCTCCAACTCCACAACCGCCACTTCCTTTTCTTCTCTCCGCTCCAACTTAACTTTTCCTACCATGCCTTTAACACACACTGCTCTGTGGCAGCGCTTCCACGCCCTCCCTTTCTTTCCCGCTCTTTGGCTTCAACCCTCTTATCACAATATTATTTCTCATGTCTGCATTCTCTTTGCTCTCCATTCTCAACTCCATTACCCTTATTCTTTCCCTATCCATCCCCTCCTCCTTTTCATACCTACGCTTTCCCACTTTCTCTTCTATCATATTCTCTACCCTCTCTCAAATACCATTAATTTCGCCCCCCCCCCCCCGTCACCTACTTCCATTTCCGTCCTGGCCTCCACCTTCTCAAGCCTTTTTTCCGTCCTTTCCTTCCACACCCTAATCTCCTCTTTCATCTGCTTTATTTCAACTTTTTTTGTTTCCTTACTCTCGCTCACCCTTCTCCTCTCTCATTCCGCTTTTTCACCTCCTTTTCCCATTGCTCATCTCTGATTCTCAAGTCCTCCCTTATGCCTTCCACCTGCTCCTTAGTGCCCCTTACGTTCTCCCGGTTTTTTTTAACGGACTCTCAGCCTGGCTTTTCTCCGGACTCTTTTGATGTCTCTCTTCCTCTTCGACAGACGCTGCTGGCCGTCATGGCATGTGGAAAAGTTCCTTTCCGTCAATTTCACTACCAGCACTCTCACTGCCGCCTATCGCTGTCAAATTTTCCCTTTATTTCTCTTTTCTCCAATTCCTCACAGCCTCTGCAGACACCTCTTTCTCTCCCTTAACATCCCCTAACTCTGCGAGAACCACCCTTGACTCCTCGAAGACCCAAGACACCTGACTGCAAACTCCCCTAATTCCTTGCCAAGTTAACATCACTTTCTCTATCCAACTAAATCCTACCTCACGCCTATGCTGGAAATTACTTTTAATCTCCCCAATTCACCCCAGACAACCCTACTCACCTCCTAGGCTTCCACCCTCACACTCCACTCACACCTTCCACACGAATTCCGTAAAATCCTCTCACCACAACAAAAATAATGTAAAATTTAATCAATATTTACCATATGTGACGTGGAACGAAGAAATTAGCCTTTTGACCGAAAATGAGTTTACGAGAAAAAGCAAATCCGAGAGCAAATCAAAGTGAAAGGAAGATGAACAGGTATAGCAAAGGGACTTTCGTGCTTCGAGCTCTAGAAAATCTAATTTTCATCGTGGAGCAATGAGAATTTTTCATTTGATAGGGGAAATCTTCATTATTCAGAATCGATAAAAACCGAAAAATCGATTTTTTGGTCCATAGGCTGATTTCTTTGTTCCACGTCACATATAACCTTATGAAAATTTCTTTATTTCTCAGTGATTAAATACAAAAATCAACTTTATTTCCAAAAGCGCCCTACCCACTTTCTTTATTTTCATCCTAAAATGTTCGCGAGAAATGATATAATCAATGCCAAAGTAAACAATCATGTCATTTGTATGAAATTATGTATTTTATTCATTATCTTGAATGACAATGCTCTTCTTGAGGAAATTGATTGCTAATGATGTTGGAATTCTTTATTCCGTTTTATTATCGCGGAAGCAGACGTCAAGATTTGATAAATATCTGTAAACACCTATTGCAATCAATTTGTTACAAAATCTAATTTAGGAAGTTCATCAAACTTATAATTTCTAACAGTTCCAATGATTGCGAAGAAAAAAAGAATATATTTTTTTTATTCCTATGATGATAAAAAACATTTTCTACTGGCTCACTATTATATTTCAGCTCATTTCATTTACTACTTTATATGTCTTCTGATTTACTTCCAAATGGAATTGTAAATCCCTCTTTTCAGTTTCAGAACTATAAATTATGATCAAATAAATATCATATCCAATTTCTTTCTACAAAGAGCGCAGTAAGTTTCCTCATCCTGTCAAAAAAAGTTGCATTAACAAAATCAAATTCCATTAAATGCAGTTTTTTGGCATCAACTCCATCTTTCTCAACATCAATCGTCATAGACTGGAGCATAGAAGCACAATGAATATATTCTTTGTTAGCACTTCCTTTTACTATTTCATCAAATTTCTCTCTTCCAAATAGAGAGACGTCACATTCCAGTTCTCTTAAAACTGATATAAAGCTCTCGTAATACAAATCCAGGAGGCTGTCGAGATTTTCTGGTATTAAATCTGTAATTACACTGCAACCGATAAAGAAGACTAAATCGTTAATTGGATTTTGAAAAAGGTAATTTTGGAAATCGATGAATTTGATGTCGTCGACTTTGCCAGTTGAGTTTTTATGAAACATTATGTTGTTCACCCAAAGATCGGAATGGATAATTGTGGACCAGGGTTCTTCGGGGATTCCAGTCCAATTTGTGGGATCCATTTCCATGAGTGGTCCCCATTTTAATTTGTATTTATTTATTCCTAGATCGGAATGCATAGTCTGGAACACGAAATCATTTATTCTTTTGGAAGCTTCTGGATTCCTGGTGATACATTTGCAGCGAATTTTTAATTCTTTAAATTCATCTGGTCGTTTATATTTCACTGCCATTCCGAAGGCGTGGAATTTTGCGAGGGCCCGGATTGCCACCCTAGCGTGATCCAAGTCCAATCCTGAAACCATAATTAGTGAAATAATTAATATAATATTATTAATAATTAATAATTATTAATAATATTACCAAAAAGTACAGAAAACTAAAACTATTTTCACAGGAATCTACAAATAAATACAATGAATTACAACCAAAATTATAGGAAAGTACGACTTTTTTCTATTGTTGAGATACATTTTTTACTGTTTTTGTATTTTATTGTAGCTTTAATTTTCTTCGAGAATCTACAGGAATTTACAGCTTTTACGGGCAAAAAGTCGTTTTTTTCGACCTGGGATGACAAATATAAAGAATATTGCAATGAGATAATTTTAATTTAGGATGCGTACATGATCGCTATTACAAAAAAGCTTCTATGTTTAAACTTTAGAGAAATCGTATCAAAGACAAGAATGAATAATCATTATTAAAAAAAGGAACTTACGTTTCAATCTTTCTTCCTTTTTTAAATATTTCTTACCCTTGGTCGAAAAAGAACCACTTTTTGACTGCAAATCAAAATTGAACAATTCAACAAAAATTGATCACGGTCATTGAAATTAAAAGATTCAAACTCTTAAAAATAATTTTTTTTCATTTGAAGCTATAAAAACTGAACCGCAAATTAAAACACTTAAAGTGGAACACTTTTCAAATAGAAATTTCTAAAATTAAAATTTAAAAAATCTTAATTCAAATGCTCAATAATTTCCGCGTATAAAATGAAAGCAACACAAACTTTTCAATTAAAATTTTTTGAATTAAAAGCCGTTAAGCTGCAAACTTTTATTTTTCACCTTTTATACATTGTACAGTTAAAATATTGAAAAAATATATTCTTCAATGCTATGAATTCAGGAATGAATAAAAAAATTTATAAATTTTCCAAATTATTCACTGTAAGCAATTTTAAGCCAGAAACATTAATTTATACATCGAAATTTGTTTTGAAATCTTTTTAAATATTTTCTGAAGTATTTTTCGGAAGTAAGAAAATTACCTTAAAATCATGCAGATTCTTTTTCGAGAATTTTGGCAATCCTATGAAATATTCATTTTAAATTAGTGGACAAAAAATATTGTTAGTTTTTCTAGGAATTTTGATAAAAATTTTGTATTAATTCGAAACCTTACGAAATGCTTAAAAAGCTTATAAATTTTGTGTTGGACACCTTCAAATATCTACAATGTGTTTTAAAAGTTTTGAAATCTTTTCACGTTTTAAATTATTTTGAAATCTTTTCAAAACTTCTAAATATATTTAGAACTTCTTCGATTATTTTCCAAATTAATAATTGTTCAATTATTATTTATTATTCAGAATTTTTTCCAAATATTTCTAAATATTCTCTTGAAATTAATTTTCCAAAATAAAAAGTAATGATAAATCTTCCTAGCAAAGTTAAATTTTCTTTTCATTTCTTCAAATTCTGTAAAGATCAATAAAAAGATATTTTTCGGTTGAAAAACTTTTTCCTTTTCATTTTTTGTCGCCTCATATGTCATTTTTCCAAACGTTTAATTTTTTTTTATTTTCAATCTTGTTTTCTACTATTGAAAGAAAATCTACAGGTTTTATCTAAATATTACCGATAACAAATTTTGAGATCCTTTTTGTGTGAACAACTTTTGTTTATTAATTTTTTTTCGTACCTTGTGCTGTTTTCCAAAAGAAATTTTATTTTTTTATTTTTAATGTTATGTTTTACAATTGGAACAAAAACTACGCGACCTGTAAAAAAAATAATCAATGAAAATTTTGCAGACCTTTTTTGGATGAGCCACTTTTGTCTATTCCAAAAATTTAAAAAAAAAAATCAAATTTTTCAATTTTTATTGTTGTCTTTGATGAATAAAACAAAAAATACACATCCTATCAAAAATAATTCATAACAAATTTGTAGCTTTTTTTGGGTTAACACCATTTGTTTCATTATCTTTTTTCGTAGTTTGTGTTGTTTGTCCAAAAATTTGATTTGTTGAATTCTCAAAGCTGTTATTTACGAATTTGAAGAAAATTTTTTGGCGATCAAAATTAGAATTTTCAATTTTTCAAGAAAAATTCAAAAAGTTCTTATGACAATCTTACAGGGTGTTCAAAAATGAATGACCTGTTTGAATTTTGTTTTGAAATGGCTGGCTAATGAACTTGACATTTAGTTCAGGACACTAAAAGAGTATACCAAAGGCCAATCCAATCTGTAGATTTATTAGAAAGTTATCGTTCTGATACTAAAAATCTGCAGACACAGATATACACAGACAAACACATTAGCGAAAACCTGTTTTTCGGCTGCAGAGGGTCTCAAAACGTGGACATCTGACAAAAAGTATTTCCAATAAAAAACTAATTTTCAATCAAAGATATAATTTTGTAACCAGAAGGAAAAATTTTCAACCATAGTTACTATTCTACCAAAAAAGATTAATTTCTAATAAAACTTTTAAAATTATAAGACAAATATTTGAAATTTTAGAGGAATTTTCAACCTAATAGTTAAATTTCCAACCAAAGAAATGAATTTTCAATCTACAATATTAATGTCAAACCAAAAAAGTTTAATTTTTAACAAAATAGAGGGATTTTCAACCAAATAATTGAAGTTTAAACTAAAGAAGATAAATTTTCAACCAAACGTGGAATAATTAAATATACAGTTAAAAAATTAATTTTCATACCAAAAAAATTAAGCCAAATAGTTAAATTAAAAAAAAGAGAATTTTCAATTAAAATGATGAGTCATCAACAAAAAAGATTTAATTTCTAACAAAGTAGTTTCACTATCGGTCAGTTACACCAGCACCCCCCCCCCCACTCCTAATTTTCGGGTTTTTTATAGCCCACTGATACCTTGTTCAACGTCGACAGATTGGAAGACCAAACTTGTCGGAGAAGATGCTTGCACATGCTTCAGAGAGACTCCTTCACTGATGTTACGTCCTGAATGCGGCTCTGAGGCACGCCCAGGTATCTATAGGTCTCTCCAGTATTAAGATGTCTAATAACACTTATATCCACAAGCTCAGGGTCCTTGAGAACGCCAGTAATCTTTCCTTTCTTCAGATTAATTTTGGCACACTTGTCCACACCAAAGTCCATCTCAATCTCTCCTGTGTAGTTTTTGATGATATTTATAGCAGTTTGAAGTTTGCTTTTACCAGAGGCATAGATCTTCAGGTCAGCCATATAAAATACATGTCTGACCTTATGCACGCGCTGATTAGTGTCGTCACAGCGGTATCCAGGAGAATTTCGTAGTGCAAGAGATAGAGGCAGAAGTGTGATGCAAAAAAGCAAGGGGCTCATGGTATCACCTTGAAACACGCTCCTTTGGAAGGTGATGTTGAGGCATCAACCTCTCTATGCATCTCACTATGTGTGGATGTAACTTCTAGCTTTCCAACAGACAGTCTATGAGAGGTTGAATCGAAAGCTTTCCGGTAGTCAATCCAGGCCATTGACAGGACGCGCTGATGGGATGCAGCGTCTTCACAGACACACCTGTCAATTAGCAGGTTCTCTTGACAGCCTGCTACGCCTTTTTTAGGGCCACGTTATTCGTACATCTCTCGCCATACAGGTTGAATTCGTCGAACAATCCTGTTGTTTAGGACAGCTGTAAAGATCTTATACAGTGTGTTCAAACAAGTTATTGTCCTGGAATTCTCTGGGTTGGACAAATTGCCTTTTTTCGGCAGGAGTATAGTGAGTCCTAACACCAGCCACTGCGGAATGGGTATCTCCGACTTTAAATATGAGGTGAATATGCGGGCCAAATGTTGGTGTGTATAAGTAAACTTCTTCCACCAGAAGTTCTTGATACAATCTGGTCCAGCAGCGGAAAAGTTCTTCGTGCCTCTAAGTGCTTTTTTCGCCTCTTCGACAGTGATTGATGGACATTCCTCCTCAGATTTTATGAGGTTGTCGCAAAACTCCTTGAACTGGATGATATTTTCAGTATCTTCTTTCAACTCCAGTGTTTTCGGGATCTTGTATACCTCTCTCCAAAAAGTCTCTACCTCCTTGGGCTTGGGTGGATTTTTTACAAAAACAGGGGGATCACTGAAGAGGCGCGATGGGTCAGCGAGAAACTGTTGATTCTCTCTGATCCATCTCTCCCTCTTCTGTATCCTCCTCCTTGCGTCAGATAACAGCCTTATTTTGTCAACAATATGCTGCTTGATTGTCAGCAGCTTTGACTTGTTTAGTGTGTGATTCAAGGTCCTTAGTTCTTGGGCGAACTTTCGAACCCTTTCCGTGAACGGTCTACCAGATGTTATGTAGTCAATCACACATTGAACACGGGACGCATTCTGTCTTGCCCATCCAATTTTCTTGTTCAGTTGATGCAAGCGTCTTCTTGTCTTTTGATCCATCGTCGGTTTGAGCCTTCGATTTGAATCAGCCAAAGCTCTCGCAGCACCATAAACTGAGCAATTGATGGTCCAGAGGTCGGACTCTTGCGAGATATCTCCACGAAGGGAGGCATCCATTTCAGCCAGATCTTGGGGCTTAGAAGGAATTTTTATGTTAATGTTCCTCCTTGTACTGAAATTGCGATCATCTTTCAGAGGGTTCCTGCTTTCTGCGGTTGGTCTTAATGTCGCTTCTTCATCTTCATCTGCAGCTTGATCAAGCAGCGGTTGGGGAAGCGCTCCGCGTACATATCCATTTTTCCGGAGGTTGTCGGCTTGATTTCGCATAGACTGATGCAAAACGTGCTTGAGTTCTGGGTGTTTCTGGCACCACGGAGTGTGCATACGCGCCATAAAGCCTCCACGAACGGGGATAATGCTGGCATCGTAGCAGTCTAGCACGTCATCCCTGGATGATCCGTCCACTCAATGTGGGCGTTTCGCCGGTTCGTCGTCGTGTTTCCATCTAATAATTATTATTTTATTATATAAAATTATTTAACTTCGAATAATCAATATATGAATCAAATTCTAGATACTTTGTCATCACTCAGATACTAATTATTTAAAAAAATGAGCATCATAGTTATATTGAGAATGACTATTTTAATACACTTTTTTGAAAATAATTTTTCGATTTCATCTATTCGTTTATGTTCCAAAATATGAACTGACTATCTGCGAAATGTTAAAGATCGGTCGGATTCCGAAACGTCCTTTTTATGTACCAATAAGTTTGAATAAATGGTCTGGAAGAAGTCAACTGAATAAGGTTTTTCCTTAAAAATTCTAAATTGTTATTCCCAGACGTTAAATCAAGAATGTTTACATCACGAAATTTCTTTTCAGAACTGTTTTTTAGGTTCAGGGGGTCTCAAAACTTGGAAATTCGATAAAAATAGGGGGGGGGGGTCAAATTTGACACAAATCTAATACCTTCTCATTATAGAATGAGAATGTAAAAAAAAAACAAGATTATGTTTTTATCTAAACAGACAAATTTTTCAACGAAACGAATGAATTTTCTACCTAACAGTTGAATTATCAGGTGATAAAGGAGAAATATGAAACCAAAACTGGAATTTAATCAGAAATTTAACGAGATTATTAATTCACATGATTTCTTCGCAAATTGTCGTCTTGGCAGACAACGGCGGCGGACAGAAACCAAAGTGAAAACCATTACTCCTCAATCAGCGAGTCCAATAACGTCGAATCTTGATGAATTTGGCGACACTCAATTCTTACATAAAACCAATGCCTTCCATTTGAGATGAGAATGTCTGCATCAAAATGATCATAATAAAAAATGTCGAATGATATCATTATTTGCGAGAGACAATCTTGACATTGATACCGTCGTTATTTCACATATATGTGAGATAATGGCTACTTATGTGTACATTTGTACTCTGATGATGCAATGGAATATTCCTTAGATACAGTTGTTAAAAAAGTTTCACTGAAGCCTTGATCAGTTTTTTCTCTACTTTGCGAAAATGCGGGTGCTCTGTACTTCTGTTTTCACTTTGGCCGTTATCGTTAATTCTATTGGTAAGTATAATAATATAATATATCTATAACACAGGCCGACAAAATCTTTGGGTACAAAAAAGATGGCTATTTCTGAAGCTTGTGGAGTGAACCTAAACCCCCACTTCCCAGCTTAGAGTCATATAATAGTCATTTATATATTTATACTGCGAAAAATAGAGAGTTTTTTATGGCATTCTTCTTTTTCGTGTCCTATTTTTGAAAAGGATAACTTCTCGCTTTTTTCAGTGCAAAAAGAAACGATTCTGGGTTCCCACCAGTGGTCCCATTTTAGTACCACTTGAGACTAATTTTTCTCAGTCTTATTGTTTTCACAGTCGATGATGTCAGAGATATACATGGCCATCTTGAAGGCATTAAATCAATTGTCATTAAGGTTACTGAACCGTTTATGCACTTGTCCTCTACAAAAAATATATGTTTATTTAACAAGAAAAATGTACGGTGGGGAGCTCTTATAATTAAAAATGATTTCTCATAATTTTTATTGAATCATCAGAACAATAGTTTCCGCGAAGAAACGTTGAATTCAGCTAAAGATATTAGACATAAATGTGCTGAACAAGAGAAAATTAATCTTCAATTTCTTCTTGCAGAATGCAGTTCAAAGACCGACGGGAATCCTGATAGCAAACGAGATCCTGTTCCTTCTTTTTCTGCTGCTGGACAACAACATTTGCCTGACCGGATTTCTCCAGAGGAGGCTCCTTATCGTGGCAGGTCCAGGTCTCCTGCTAGCAGGAGTCCTTATGGCGAACATAATCCTGGTTCCTCTTCTGCTAGACAACATTCACCTGACCGGACATCTCCTCAGGAGCCTCCACTTCGTGCCAGATCCATTTCTCCTCTGGGCAGGTCTCCTTCATATCGAGTACTTGGATGTTCAATAGATGAACTTGGATATGTTCGGCTTATTCCTCGCACAAATTCAAACCAGCTGTTTGAATTTCGAAGATATGTGTTTCCTACCGATGAACCGATTCGAATGCGAATAGATGGAAAGAAACATAGGCTTGTGCCAACCCAAGAATATATAGTATTATCAACATCCAATGATGACATTTTTGCAATATTGGATTATAGTGGGATTCTTCGTGGAATTTATGGGACAGATGTAAGTAATTCGCGAAAAAAAATAAATATGATAAGCGGCGCAGTTGATAATTTGACTCCAGATGAAAAAAGGGATTGCCCAGTAGGCAAATCCCAAGCAATCTTCACAAAAAGTTTTATTAAAACTTCTGCAAATTACGATTCACTACAGTCTGAACGAAATGTCAACGTCGAACGCAATCCTAGTTTTTCTTTTTCTGCTCAACTGTCCAGGTCTTCTCCGGGCAGGCCTCCTTCTCATGAAGTACTTGGATATGCACTTGCAAAACTTGGATATATTCGGCTTATTCCCCTGGAAAATCCAAACCGGCAATTTGAATTTCGGAGATACGTTATTCCTGCCGGGTTACCAATTAAATTGCGAGCAGAAGGAAATAGATATGTGCCCGTGCCAACCCGAGAACATATTGTTTTATCAACATCCAATGGTAAAGTTTTTGCAATACTGGAGTATACTGGGATTCTTCTTGGAATATATAAGGCAGATTCCTATAAATCAAGAATGAAAATAAACATGATAAGCGGTGCGGTTGACGATATGACCGTAATTGAAATGAAGGAATGTCCTGTAGGCATGCGGCACCCAATATTTCCACGTTCGTTTAAAGAAGTTCGTTCCAATGAAGATACTCTACAACATGTATATCATTAATTCAACAGAAAAAAGATAAACTAAGCTATAATGTTTTTTGTAATCCGTAGTAGGATCGAAATTAAATACAATAATTCCAATGCAAATGTATTATGGTTATGAAGGCTTATTTTGTTTAACTTTTGCTGATCCCCACAAGGCCATCAAAATGTTTTTTCTTTGAATAATCAAAATTTAAAGATTTACACGAGTTTGAGTTTTCAGTTACGATTTTTTCGAAAACACCATATTACCCTAACTGCTAAAAGTATATCTATTGTTTTTTTAGTTATAGCGTAAAATGTATGGGGACATTAATTTTTCGTGCAGCCGCGTTGCCTCATTATCCACGCGCAACGACAGACACAGCGTTTCTGTTTTCTTCGGAAAATTTTATTATTGAATTTTAACTGATATGCGGAAACGATTTTTCAGTTGGTATTGTTCAAAATTTTACATCAATCCAAATAATGAAAAAATGTTAGTTCTTTTCGTCTATGATTTGGTAAACAACTTTTCGACTCTTATTATTTTTTGGATTCAATGTATGTAGTGGATCATAGAAAGGTGTCATTCGATATTTCTCATCAATTTTATGAACACAAAACTGAAAAATTCTGACAATATCATTTACGAAGTATTACGGAAGACTCGATTCTTTTTCACATTTTAAATTATTTTTGAAATTTTTTCAGAACTTCTAAACATCTTTTAAAATGATTCGAATTTTTCCTAAATTTTGTTTAATATCCTGTCCAATGAAAAAAATTCTCCTTAAAACATTCCACATTCATTTTTGACAATTTTGTAAATCTTTCTAAATGTTTTCGAATATTTTCTTGAATTTAATTTTTAAAAATGAAAAATCATTTTTAATTTTCCTAAGAATCCTGAGGAAATGTTTTTTATTCTTTTAAAGCTTTTCACAATTCTTAAAACTCTTCTACATTTTTTGTTCGGAATCCAGAAAAAAGCTATTTGCATCGAAATCTCGGTACGAATAGTTGGATTATTTGGTACACGTAGGAACTTCGTTTAATTTATTTGAAATCATTTCAAATTTTTAGATAATTTTGAATTTTTTCAAAACTTCTGAAATATCGATTTTGTTCTAAGAATAATAAGTATTCAATTGTTATATTTACATTAAAATTCAACAATTTGACTTCAAATTTAAGTTGTTTTTTTTTCAAATAGAACAATTAAAAATGTAATGTTCAAAGTTTTGTTTTCTTGTTTTTAGTTTTCAATATTTGATTTATAATTACTGATTTTAAATGAACATTCAGATATGTCTAAATATTAAGTAGATGTTCTTTCTCTTGATTGAAAAATTTCAAATTCAATGGTTTAAAAATGTTATTTTATTTTAAATATATTTTAAAATTAAAAAAATAGGTTACAAACTTTTAATCGGGCATTTACATTTGTTTAATTAATGAGACTTTCCAATTGAAACAGTTTAATTTCTAAAGTTAGAATCTAAAAACTCAAAAATTCTTAACTGATTCCGAATCGTCTCATTAATTATTAATTTACTGATATTTACAGTTGATCAACTAAAAACATTCTTTATCCAAAATCTCGAATTACGCATTTTAAACCGAATGATATCAGAATTGAAAAATATAACAATTTAACTAATTATTTAAACAACGGTTGAAATAAAAGTTGGACAGACCTTGTTTTTTTTAAAATTTGTAAAGTTCCCGGTCAAAAAATAAATCCACTGTCAGTTCCCGGTTTTTCCTGGTTTCATAAAATTCCCGGCCCAGCGGCTACCCTGAGTGAAAGAAAGACTTCTTCTGAGTCACCGTTTATGTACGCCATGACTAGATTGAGTTGGTACAAGACGAGACTCAGTACGGCTGAAAGGGCCAGGACCATTCGAATGGAATTCTGTCTTGCAAAAGGAGCAAAATTTTCTTCAAAATCGATTCCAGGCTGTTGACTAAAACCTTCAGCCACTAAGCGAGCCTTGTGACGTTCAACGTTTCCGTCTGCGTCGTATTTTGTTCGCAGTAAACATCTGCAACCAATTAACTTATTTTTTATAGGCCCAGCTAAAACTTCCAGAACTGAAGGATTTGCCGACTCTTCCTTTAATAAGGTTGCTCTCTCCGCAGTTTCTGCCTCAACCACGTGAAATTGTTTTCTTGGACTTCCCTTTTGACCTGCTTTTATATTTTTAGACCCTCGTGGCCCCCTCTGAGTCCTCACAGGTTTTTCTCTCGCAATTTCAGCTGGTAGCAGTAGATCTACGCCTGCTTCAATCTGGCCTCCATCGTTGGGAAAATCGGTTGAAAGGTCATCCAGAAGACCGTTGTTATCCAAGAACTCAGCTTCACCATTTTCTTCATGCAAACTTTGGTTATCGTCCTTAAAGTTCTTCCCGGAATTAATGATGACTGGTGTGTTACTTGGAAATTTTCGTTCCTCTTGTGCGGCCTTAACTCCATTAAATGTTTCCTTGAATGTGACGTCTCGGTTCAATATCATCTTTTTGATTTCTGGATTCCTAAGAAGATATGCTTCACACTCAGTGAAGTATCCAATGAAGATGCCAGGTGTTGATCTTTGCTCGAACTTGCCTTTTCCAGGCTTCTTGTTGAGTGCAAAAGCTTTGCAGCCGAAAGTTTTCAAATGGAAAACACCTGGTTTTCTGCCACACCAGATTTCAAAGGGTGTTTGATTTACCAATGACTCCGTGGGGCATCGGTTTTGCAGATAGGCTGCAGTGGCTACTGCTTCTGCCCAAAAAGCTTCTGGTAGATTAGACCCCAACAGCATACACGTAGCCATCTCAATGAACGTGCGATTTATTCGCTCAGCCTTGCCACTTTGCTGTGGCGCGTAGGCAACTCTTCGCTCTTGTTTGGTGCCGTCCCGTTCGAGGCTAGATGTAAAGTCAGTACCACAATACTCAAGGCCGTTGGTTGTACGCAAATCTTTCATTCTTTGATTAGTATGTGTTTCAGCAAGTGCCTTGAATTTATGAAATACTGTTTTTACCTCATATTTTGTTTTTAGAAAATGGACCTCAACCCAGTTTGACTTGTCCTCAATGAATGTTGCAAAATATACTGCTCCTCCGTGAGACTTGATTCTCATGGGACCTCAAAAGTCAGAATGAACCAACTTTTTGATTTTTGACTGGTGTCAAGTCTGAAGAATAAGTATCGTTGCAACATATATGCGAAATTGCACCACTATCTATGCACCACAGTACACTTTGAGACAATTCAGCAGTGAGTGCACTTATCAACGAAGCTTTTTCTTCTATTTTAGTTTCTTCGATTACAGCCATGAAAACTTCCTCGACTTTTAATGTATTTTGCTTGCTAATTTCTTTTTGTTTTCTGCTGCGTTCTTTCTGCATTCCGAAGCCTTGTGTCCAGGCTTCTTACAAAAATTGCACTTGAAACCATTCGTCTTTGATTTTGAATCATTTTCTTGCCTGGGCCTAGAGTTTTTTTTGATTTTCGTTGATTCCTTCTTTGTGTGGTATGCTTCAAACTTTTTGAAGTTTTGTGTAGAAAGCACCTTGCGAATCCTGCTCGGTTTCTTTCCCTTTTTGAGCACGGTATTCTTCGAGTGATTTAATTTTTAAAGCTTTAGGTGCTGGCAGCTCGTCTCAAGCTTCTATTGCGCAACGAAAATTATTTATCGTAGCTGTTCGAAACACTGCACAGCAGTAAAATCGTTGAAATATCTTCAGAGGTACCTGGATTTTCTTCCATTTTTGAGAGTAACAACTTTTTCAACAATGTTGCTTTTCTAGCCGGGCCCTTTAATTGGTACACTAATTTTAATTCTAGCCAAACTTGATTAGATGTACCGCAGTTGTTTATATGACACAGCTCGGAAGGATTCATGGCAAGAATTATGTCAGCTTTCGCTTTACGATCGCTCTGATCCCAGAGCGCTACTGCAGCTGCATTTGCGTCTGTTTCTTCGGGTCCAAGCTTCGTTTCACTCATATAATCCCGATGATTATTTTTAGTTAGGACAGCTTCCATCTGCTTATACATCCATTTTTAACAGATTTTTCTTAAAACTAACCCTTAAAAACTAGCATCTAACCATACCTTATCTCTAAGACTGCACGCTCTTATCGCCTTGTCTTCCTCGCTTCGCCTCACCTCGCTCGCGTGTCCCTACTTTCTCGCATTGCCTCGCATTGCCGAACACTGCTTCCGCGGCTAATACATACTACTCATCTACTATTCACAATATCCTTCTCTTCTTCTCCATCTTACCAAACACTCCTTTTACCCATACTACTGCCTTTTTGTCCCCCTCCCCTTCATGCATCAATATCACCATGCTTATCCTACTTCTTTCCACCTTTACGCACTCCTGTAACCATTGCTCCACTCTTGCTCCATGCACCCACATCTAATACTCGCTATAAACTCCTGACTTTCTTTCTCTTCTTTCTCACACAAATATTGCGCTTTCGCCCTTGGCTCTTTCTCCATGCCGTTTTCCTTCACCAACTCATATACCTTCCTTCCTCGTGCATCCTTCTCACTTCATCCATCTGCAGTCCATTCATTCTAAAATACCCTTCCCTCTCAGCCTCCATCTTCCCACCCTAATCCCGTTCTACTTCTTTCACCAACACTCCCCATCCAGCTTACTTACCCGCTGTTCCAAAAATTTCTCCTCATATTCACACGCCCGACTCCCCACTTGAATCCCTACACTCGTTCTCTCCGTGTCACTCCTGAAAATATAATTAGGTATGTTCCTTGCCAACCCCAGTGTCCACTTTACATACCTCTCCTGTGTCCTATTTCCCTCTTCACTTTCCCTCCACCCCCACACCTCTACTCCATACAATAGCGCACTCATCACTACTGAGTCAAACAATTTCATTATCCTTCCAAAATCATATGCGAATAACTTCTTTCCCAACCCACACACCTGCGTCATCACCACATCTCCCCCATTCCTCCAAAACAGGAAGCTCAGGTACACAAACTCTTTCACCTCTTGCATCGCCTTTCCCTTCCACTTCTACTCCCCTCCCTTATTCCTTCCACCTCCTTTTCTGAACACCATAACCTTGGTCTTTTCCGCATTCAGATCTAACCTGTTCTTATCCAGGTATCTTTTCAAGCTCTTCATCGTCTCCTTTAAGACCTCCACAGTTCTTGCAGGAATACTATGTCATCTGCATACTAAGAGGACACCCTTGCATTAACCCCCTACCCATTCAGATTCCCTCCGAAATCGCCTCCCCTCCTCTTACCTTACCTTTTGTCTCTTCATATATCTCCCTCACCCTCTCGATCATGCCTCTCTCCACTCTGCTGTCCTCCATCGCCTCCCACAACCTCCCCCTATCCACCGAAGGAAACGCGCCTTTGAGATCCACAAAAAAGCGTACATTTTCGACCCCTTCTTCGCTAATTCTCTATCTACCTCGTGCTGCAGAACGTAGATATTGTCTATAGTACTCCTGCCCGCCTTAAAGCCCGCCTGCGTCTCCGGCAATATTGCTTTCACCTCAAAACCCTCCTGCAGCCTCTCCGCCACCACCATCGCGTATACTTTGTACGCCCTATTCATTAGCGTAATCCCTGTATAATTTTCCTGTCTATCCCTATCTCCTTTCTTATACAGTGGCACCATTAACACTTCTCTCCACCCTCCTCGGAATCCCTTCTCCTTCCATACTTTCTTCAGTACTTCCTTCAGCCTCTCCCTAACCTTTTGTGTACTTAACAGCCATGCATCGTCATTTACCCCATCCAGCCGTGCTGCTTTTAACCTTCTTAACTTCCTCATCTGTTTCTCTGTCTCCTCGTCATTCAACTCCTCCATATTTGCCTCCCCCATTCTTCTACTCCCATCAACCCTCTTCCTTCAATCTGAGCCCTAACATAATTCTTTAAAAGACTCCCTCAACTCCTCACTCCCTATCTTCTCGCTTACCCCCACTCTACGCTTCCTAAACCTATTTATTATCTTCCAGACGTCCCGCTCTGTCTCCTTTTCCTGTTCTGTCTTCTTACACATCAATCTGAAACTGGTCCTCATTTCTACGTACTCCTCCCTTTTCGCAGTACCCTCTTTCAATTTCTTGTACTACTTCTTCACCTTCCTTTTCATCTTTTTACATTCCCCATCCCACCACGGCTTCATCATTCCTTTCTTCTTCTTTTTGAATACCTTCTTTTGCACGCACCTTTTTACATTCTCTTTTAAATTTTCCCATATCTCTTCCACCGACTCCCCTTCAAAGCGCACTTCCACTAACCAATCCTTATACTGCTCTATCACTCTAATGGCTTTAATGGCTGATGATCTGATTCTACTTTCCCTTCTACTGCGAATCTCCCCGTCTCCTTCCACCCTTGCATATTCATCACTAGATAGTCTATCACGGATACCTTCACCTTACTTACATATGTGTATTCTCTCTCTTCGTCCCCAGTTGCCATACCATTCGCCACCAACCAGCTTCTATCCTCCATCAAGTCCCTTAAAATCTCTTCCTCCTCATTTATTGTCTTATCTTTCGATTTCCTTTCGTAGTTCTCCCTTTCCCTGTGAAGGCCCATTTCCCCCCCCCCCCCATCCTCGCATTATTCCCACTCAGTACCATCATACCCTCCTCTCTTTCGACTGGCATGTCTTCCACCCTTTCTCTAATTCATTCCATCCCAACTTTACTTTAAACTGTCACAAACTTACACGTTAACCTTCCTCTCTTTACTTCCCTCATTTGCATTTCCTCCCCCCTCTTCCTCTTCATGAACTTCTTCCACTAATCCATCTCTAATCCCCGTTATAATTCCAACTCTAGCTCTTCCGTTCTTCTTCACTCTGACCGCCTCCTGGAGTCTCCACCTATACCGCCTTGGCAGCTTTGGCTCTATTCTATCCCATTCCTTTCTTTTACCCACGTCTCGACCAGTCCCACAAGATCAAATTCCTGGATATACCTCCAGAACTCCTCATCCTTCTTCTTTAACCCTGCTGCTCTCCAGTACAGCACCTTCGCTACATCTCTACCCTGCAATACCCCTATCCCCTTACTTTCTACGAAACAAATCCCCTTGCACTTCCTTCAACACCTCTTTCCTACCTTCGACGATCTCCCTTCACGCCTCTCCCTCCTAGCCCTGTCGTACAGCATTATCTGCACATCCCTTTCCTTTTGCATCGTATCGTGATTGATGAAAACTCCCTTATCCTTTATCTTATTCTTATTTCGCATCACCACCAACTTTTCTTCCCAGCTCTCCAACTCCACAACCACCACTTCCATCTCCTTTCTCCGCTCCAACTTAACTTTCCCTATCCTGCCTTTATCACACACTATGCTCTGTAGCAGCGCTTCCACGCCCTCCCTTTCTTCACCGCTCTTTGGCTTCAACCCTCTTATCACAATATTATTTCTCCTCTCCTTTCTCCTTTTTTCCGTCCTTTCCTTCCACACCCTAATCTCTTTGTTCCTAACGTTCCGCTTCCTTCCTCTCTCCGACGCGCCGCTCGACACCAGACCACGCGCTCTTGTCCGCCGTGGCACGTGGAAAAGTTCTTCTCCGTCAATTTCACTACGAGCACTGCCAGCACTCTCACTGCCGTCTATCACCGTCATTTTTCCCCTTAATTTCCCTTTTTTTGATTCCTCACAGCCCCTGCAGACACCCATTTCTCTCCCTTAACATCCAACAACTCTGCGAGAACCACCCAGGACCCCTCGAAGGCCCAAGACTCCTGACCACAAATTCCCCCGATTTCTTGCCACGCTAACCTCACTTTCTCTATCTACCTAAATCCCACCTCATGCCGATGCTGAAAATTACGTTTTATCTCCTCAATTCACCCCACATAACCCTACTCACCTCCTGGGCTTCCACCCTCACACTCCACTCACACCTTCCACACGAATTCCGTAAAATCCTCCCACCACAACAAAAATGATGTAAAATTTAATCAATATGTACCATATGTGACGTGGGACGAAGAAATTAGCCTTAGGACCGAAAATCAGTTTACGAGAAAAAGCCAATCCGAGAGCAAATAAAAGTGGAAGGAAGATGAACAGGTATGGCAAAGGGCCTTTCGTGCTCTCAGCTCCAGAAAATCTGATTTTCATCGTGGAGCAATGTGAATTTTTTATTTGATAGGGGAAATCTTCATTATTCAGAATCGATAAAAACCGGGAAATCGATTTCTTGGTCCTGACGCTGATTTCTACGTTCTACGTCACATATAACCTTATTAAAATTTCTTCATTTCTCAGTAATTAAATACAAAAATCAACTTTATTTCCGGAAGCGCCCTACACAATCTTTTTATTTTCATGCTAAAGTGTTCATGGGGTGCCATATTCCCATATACAATGAAGAAATCCCATTTAGCCGCAACTTTGATTTGAACTTGATTCAGCCGCACGAAAATCGCGAGACATGACATAATCGAGGCCAAAGTAAACAATCATGTGATTTTTATGAAACTATGTGTTTTATTCATTATCTTGAATGGCAATGCTCTTCTTGAGGAAATTGATTGCTCATGATGTTGAAATTCTTTGTTCCGGTTTATTATGGCGGAGGCAGAAGTCAAGCTTTGATGAAAATCTGTAAACACCTATTGCAATCAATGCTATACAAAAGTTAATTTAGGAAGTTCATCAAACTTATCATCTCCAATAGTTCCAATGATTGCGATGAAACAAAAGAACATTTTTTTTCATTTCTAGAGTAATAAAAGCATTTTCTACTAGCTCACTATCATCTTTCAGCTCATTTCATTTTCTACATTATATGTCTTCTGATTTACTTCCAATTGAAATTGTAAATCCCACTTTTCAGTTTCAAAACTACAAATTCTAAACAAATAAAAATCATATCCAATTTTTGTCTACAAAGAGCGCAGTAAGTTTCCTCATCCTGTCAAAAAAAGTTTCATTAACAAAATCCAATTCCATTGAATTCAGTTTTTTGGCATCAACTCCATCATTCTCAACATCAATCGTCATAGACTTGAGCATAGAAGCACAATGAATATATTCTTTGTTAGCACTTCCTTTTACTATTTCATCAAATTTCTCTCTTCCAAAAAGGGAGACGTCACATTCCAGTTTTTTAAAAACTGATATAAAGCTCTCGTAGTACAAATCCAGGAGGCTGTCGAGATTTTTTGGTATTAAATCTGTAATTAAACTGGCAACAATGAAGAAGACTAGTTCGTTAATTGGATTTTGGAAAAGGTAATTTTGGAAATCGATGAATTTGATGTCGTGGACTTTGCCAGTTGAGTTTTTATGAAACATTATGTTGTTCACCCAAAAATCGGAATGGATAATTGTGGACCAGGGTTCTTCGGGGATTCCAGTCCAATTTTCGAGTTCCATTTCCATGAGTGGTTTCCATTTTGATTTGTATTTATTTATTTCTAGATCTGAATGCATGGCCTGCAACAATAAATCATTCATTCTTTTGGAAGCTTCTGGATTTATGGTGATACATTTGCACCGAATTTTTAATTCTTTGAATTGCTCTGGTCGTTTATATTTTACTGCCATTCCGAGGGCGTGGAATTTTGCGAGGGCCCGGATTGCCACTCTAGCGTGCTCTAAGTCCAATCCTGAAACCATAATTTGTGGAATAATTAATCATTAATAATAACAATAATGTACAATGTTTCGCAGCCAAACCATTCTGTTCGTAGCATGAATCATTAAAAGCCCTGGTGGAAAATTTGGTACCAAAAAGTACAGAAAAATAAAACTATTTTCACAGGAATCTAAAATTGTAGTTTTAATTTTCTACAAAAATCTACAGGAAATCATAAAGCTGGGAAAGAAATAGGGTGCGACAGACCTTTTCCATTCCCTTTTCTAGCTCAAAAAATTATTATTTTGTAATTTTTCATTTTTGGTAAATTTCTATTTTTAAATTGAGCAAAATGAAGACTTTGGTTTTCTATTATTGAAAATAATAACTAATGCTTCCTCTATGAGGATGCAAATACATTTGCTTACGGGAAGCAAAGTGCTCATGAAATGAGCACCATATAATTATAAATACAAACAAAGTGGAAACACTCGAGATCGAATTCACAGCTAGTGTAAATATTCTCTCGAAATTAATTTTTCAAAATAAAAAATAATTTTAAATTTCGCAGCAAAATTAGGAATTTTTTTTTTATTTTTTCAAATTCTTTAAAGATCAATAAAAAGCTTCAAAATTTTATTTTGAAATCTTAAAAAATCTGAATTCAGTCTTTTATTTCTCGAAATTTTTTTCAGTTTTTAAGCTAAGTTTGGATCTTCTCAATAAGTTGAAAAATTCAGAAAAAACCCGCAACTTTCTAAGTCTGTTCTAAGAGAAAATTGCTAAAAAACAATAATAAATTGTTTAAGCAATTCATGTGAACATCTAATAATGAGTGAAAAGTAGTATTTTATGTATGAAAAACAATTTTTATTTAAAAATCGCAAAAAAATCGTTCGAAAATTTCGAAAATTCTCTGTCTCAAAATAAACATAATTTTTAAATAATTTTAAACTTTATTTTAGAAAATTCTTAGTCTCACAGTCCAAATAAAATTTGGAATGATATATATTTTCTAATTTTCTGACCCAATTCAAAATTACATATAATATTGTTGCTGGAAATTTACACTACTAAATCTAAAATTCTTTAATAAAATTCCCTGTTCCAAATCAGAATCAGAATTATTTTGGAAAATTCACTGTTCCAAGTCAGAATAATATTTATTCTTGAAAATTTCCTTTCCCAAGTCAGAGTTATTCTTTTCAAAACTTCCTCGATTTAAGATCTGAATTCTATTTTTTTTCGAAAATTTTCCGATACAAGTCAAAATCATAATTCTTTACTAAAATTTCCTACCTCAAAGTAAAAATAATTGTAAATTTTCTTTTCTTATAAAAATCCTAGAAATAAAGTAAAAATAAAATAAATTAAAATTAAATGTAATTAATATAATTGTAATCATAATAATTTAATTAATTTTATAAATAACATTTTTTGTTTGATTCGGGAATGTGATCATACGGGAACTTTTCAGTTCAGGTATTTCATGATTCGGCAATTTTCTGTCACGCATTTTATTATTCAGGAATTTTGGAATTCGGTAATATTATGAACTGTTCGGGAATTTAATTATTCGGAAGTTTCCTTTTCGGTAATATTATTAGCTTTTCAGAAACTTTATTATTCGAGAATTTTATTATCCGGGAATTTTTTAATTCAGGGATTTTATAATTAGGGAATTTATTAATGCGGAAATTTGTTGTCGGGATTTTTATTATTCGGGAATTTCCAAATTTAGAAATATTGTAAACTGTTCGGGAATTACCAATTCGGGAATTTTATGATTTAGGAATTTCATAATTCCGAAATTTTCTAATTGGGTATTTTCATAATTTGGGAATTTCCAGATTCGGTTATATTATAAATTATCAGGAATTTTATTATTTGAAAATTTTCCAATTCGGGGATTGTATTTCTCGAGATTTTTCAGTCGTCCCATCTATACATTTGAAGCCTGAAATATAAACGATTCTAAATGGAGGCTTTAAAATTGAATAATGTTTTACCTAATGCTTTCAGAATGAAAAAAATTGAAAAATTCCTAATAAGAATCCCAGAAAATGTTAAAAAATTGAAACGGCCAACATACCAAATTTTCTATCGCCTGTGTAGTATCCTCGCACTTTTAGATTCTCCAACAAAATCACAGCATCATCATCAATATACACTCCTTCCTTTGAAGAAAGTCTAGACCCAAAATATCTCGGTCCAATATCAAAAGTCTCCTCTTCCTCCACCCCAAATTCCATCTCCATTTTTTTATAACAAGGAAGAATACCCTCATAAAGGAAAATTTCTTTTCTAAAAGAAAAACCACTGTCAAAATATTCCCTCTGAAAAGTCGTGGGTGGTAGCATTTTCGCCACTAAATGCATAGTTTCACTTTTCAAAATTTCCTTTCTCCTAATATTCGCCACCACCGAGAACATCGTACTTCCATAATTTTCCCCTGGTGGTAAAAGTAAATGCTTTGAAAAATTTTCAACAACCAATTCATTCCCCAATTGACCTCGAAGAACGGATTCCAAATCCCGAAGAACCACTTCCGTCATGATTTACAAAAATATTTTCCCAGACTTTCTCGATTTGTAAAATAAAGAGTGACAATAATTCTTCCTAAAATTCCCTTCTTTTTTGCAATCGAGATTAACGATACTTGCGGCCTTGTAATTTTTGACAACCAGTGCTTCGAGTCTTTTTCTATGTCCTGACAGAACTGTTCCCATTCACAAATAATTCCGAGATCTTTCAAAATAATATTACGTAAACCACAATCAATATCGATGTATGTGTGGCTTATCGTGACTGATGAATCAAAGATTATTTAACTGAAGCAATTAAAAAATAAGTGGATCGAAATAACTTTCATCGTTTCAAGATTAGATACGTCATATCTCACTAATGGATGATACAAAAAGTTCGGAAGTGTATTTATTTTTACTCCAGGGGTCACAGCAGTTCAGTAAAAATAGGGGAATAGGGCGATTTTTCACTACTCACTACTTCCCTTCCCTCACTTCCCCTCATTGGAAAAAAGTATGACAGATGGACGAACACCGTACCGAAACTATAATTTCTGCCCCGGCAGAAATTAAATTTAATCAATTAATTTTTGGACAAAGCAGGATAAGCATGTGTAAGCTGTATCGGCCGAATCTGCCTGACATTTTCACTATGAGTTGGTACTAATATGAGGTTCAATTCCCTGTCAGATTATATCTGTGAAATCATTTTTATGGGAGTTATGGAGGTGAGTAGAAAAATCGAAAAACATCTTTTTCTCGGAAATGGCTGGACCGATTTCGATGAGAGAAAAATATGTTATGGATCTCAATGGAAGGATGCCTAAAAATGCCTTGAATTATGCGGAAAAATATGTGAAGTTTGAGATCAATCGAAGTGGCTGCTCATGGTTAAAAAAATTAAAAATCTCCACCGTACCACGTTAAATGCACGTCCGCTGATGTATAATGAAGAGTCTGCAAACTTACGCTGGCATTAGACTCGGAACACTTTGAAAATGCTCGAAAAACAGACAAAAATGGTCCTAGAAATTATAGCACTTTCTATTCATCCGGCATTCTCATATGAATTTCTTTCATATTTCATTTATTTTGTCTTTAGAACTTGTTAATATGATATTCTCTTGTTTTTTCTAGCTCTTCAGGCAGTTTCTCACTGAACAAGGTTTTGGAATTGAAATTGTTCCAGATTCGTCACCTTTCTTTTTATACCCTGATTTTCTTTTTGTGCATATGGCCTTGGCTGGCCCCGAAATAGCCAGGTAGACCTTGAGACTCAACTCGTCTGCCAATGAGCGCTTGCCACGACATGAAGTGGCGTGAGGAGTTCCGGAGGCGACCTACGTTCTCTTTGCTCGCTCCTACGGTTACATATTTTGGACATTGTCTTTCCGATCTTGACATGCTGCGGACTTTTCTCACTTTCGCTCATTTTGTCAAATGTCTCGCGTTCTCGCGGCTAAGGAAGCAATTCCTCATCGTACAGGGTAAGGTTTCGGTACAGGAATAGTAGTTGAGATTAGAAAAGCTTCAGTCATTCGTTTTATCATCTGAAGTTCTTCCGCAGATCTTCTCTTGTTTTTTCCTTGTTGAGATTTGAGAAACTCAAGTCATTTTTTTTTCTTATCTGATTTTGTTCCCCCGACCCCGATCTTCTTTTGTTC
>CAKNXH010000650.1:66849-100523 GCA_932178445.1 Andricus quercusramuli | reverse complement strand
TTCGAATGCTAATCTGAAGAATAATGATAATCTGAAAAATGTTATAATTTCTTAAATTGAGAAATACCAATTTTCGCCAAAGACACGAACGTAACATAACATAACAAAAATTTGGTCCAAATTGAAAATTTCCTTTAAAATTCAATTATTTTTTGTTCAAAATAAATGATTTTTGATGAAGAAATTTAGCATTCCCTTTTGTTCCAAAATTGTAAATCTTCTTTGAAATCTATACCGATATTTTTGATAAAACTCCCAGACGATAGCCTAACTACAATTGTACACAAATGTATAATCTTCTTTAAAACTGAATAATTTTTTAAGTAAAAATAAAAATTTCCAATTTAAAACGTCAGAAATACAAAAAATGGTGAATAAATAATTATTTCGAATGAATCCGAAGAATACTGATAATCTGAAAAATGTTATAATTTCCTAAATTAAGAAATACCAATTTTCGGCCAAGGACACGAACATAACATAACAACAAAAAATTGTTCCAAATTGAAATTTGTTTTAAAAATTTAATTATTTTTTGTTTAAAATGAACGATTTTCGGTGAAGAAATTTAACATACAATTTTTGTTCAAAAAATGTAAATCTTCTTCGAAATCTATACCGATATTTCTGAGAAAACTCCCAGACGCTAGCCTAACTAACAATTGTACACAAATGTATAATCTTCTTTAAAATCTAATATTTTTTTAACATAACCGTTATTTCCGGTGAAAACCGCTTGCCCAAACTATAAAAATTTTAAATAAAAAAATAACTAAAATTTTTAATATCTAAATGATAACCTGAAGAATAATGACAATCTGGCAAATCTTTCATTTTTGCTTATTTAAGATATACATTTTCGATGAAATGCTTTTTTTTAATATAACGTATGCCCGGTAAAAAACTGCAAGTGCAGCCTATAATTGAACACAAAATTATAATGTTCTTTAAAATTTAATAATTTTTTACAACACTACCGATTTCCGTTGTAAAAAGCCAACATAAGCTAAAATGTGAAAAACGTGTATACAAGCTAAAAATGTTCTATACTCTAATCTTTTTGTTTGAAAATACCAATTTTTTTATGTAAGACGCTAACGTAACCTAAAATTGTTAAAAAATTACGAAAATTCAAAATCAAATGGCTTTTGTTGAAAAGAACGCTGCCCAAAAGGAAAAAAATTGAATTGCTGAACATTTTGAAAATTGGGAATCCTGATGGTGATTTTTTTTTGAAAATGCTAATTTCCTGCTTAAAAAATCAACACATCTTAAAAATTTGAAAAATTTCAAGTCCGCTACGGAACTTGATTATTTTATATTGAAATGCTTGACAAAAATTACTAATTTCCAACGAAAAGAACTAACATAACACATGTATGATATCTTCAATAATTCAATATTGAAAGATTTAATTTAACTGCACAAGAGCATTGAGAAGCAAAAATTCTTTTCAATTCTGATAATATTTTTAAATTTTTTTTTCTAAATAAAAGTGATTATTTGTAGTTTTATTTTTCAAACTTTCAAATTTTAGGTAGTGGACAACTTCAAGTAACGAAAACCCAATCAGGTTCTGAAAAAAATTTATTGCGAGATTTTCGAAATATATCGTTACACCACCTTTTTTTAGATGGAATTAAAATAAAATTGATTAAATTAATTTCTGAATTTTCTGTTAAGAATATGGGAAAGCTTTATGGCTCATTTGAAAGCTTAGACGGTTTTGATGGTTGGAAAAATAGAGAGAACTTTATCGAATATTACTTTTTTAAATATAATTTTAATTTAATTTTAATTCAGAGTTTCCGGTTATGGGAAATTTGTATTCTCACTCTCCTGATCTCTGATTTGATTCAGAATTTAAAAAAAAGTATTTAGAGGTCGCTCAAGGGCATTTTAGGGCAAAAATGACCATTCGTAATTAAATTGACGCTATTTATTGATTATTCATTTCTGGCGCTTATGAGTTTGGTTCTTTACAAGTCAATATTAAACAAAAAATTTTTTTTTCTTCAGATTTTTATAATGACATTCAAAGGCGGATCAAGGTCATTTTCTTAATAAAATGGTCATTCAATGAAATCTTCTCTAGTTTTTTTTCTATAGAGAAGCAGTGTCAATTTATTCATGTCGACAAAGAAAATAGTCACGTTGTTTGATAAATGTTTGTCATATTATTTGAAGGACATTCAAGGTCATTTCGCAGAAAATGAGCTTCTTGTGAATTGTGATAATGAAAGAAAAGTCCTCACACTTCTCGGCAAAAAATTTTTTACTTTTTCTTTTTTAAAAGGTTAATCATTAACCCTTCTTATGCACTTATGATAATTAATCCTTCGTCATTAAAATTTGACAAAGAAACTTAATCATATTCTAATAAAGTTTCGAAATAATTCCAAATTATTTAAAAATTTGAAATGATTTCAAATCATTTGAACGAAGTGTCTACCTATTATTCTTTAAAAAAATTCTAGTAATTGGAAGATATTTTTAGAAGTTTTGAAACAATTCAAAATTATTTGAAATTTTGAAATGATTTCAAATAATTTGAACGAAGTGCCTACGTGTACCAAAAACCCGGCTATTCGTACCAAAATATCGGTGCAAATAGCCCACGGCCCAATTTAAAACAAAACATAGATTTTTGCAGGGACTTCCGGTTCGACGTGGATACAAGGTGGACGTGTGCGAGGTTCCAGTGAGAGTTTTTTGAGGTTTTGGTTGGGAAAAAGTGAGAAGAAAGGTGAAAGGAATTTTGGAGAAGGTGTAGCAAGGTGACTGGGCTAAGTGGAAGTGAGTGTGTCAAGGGAGAAGGACTAGTGGAGTGAAAAAGTGAAGGAGAAAAAAGTGGCACGCCGAAAGTCAGAGGTTAGGGTCGGACCGGAAGGACGCGGAAAAGAGGACAGTAGTGCTAGCGCTAGTGACACCTGGTGGAGAGTGGAGGAAGAGAAGAAAGGAGTTTGACTCGAGGAGTGGCGACGAGGGAGACGAAGGTGTTTGAAAAATCAGCTGGGCTGTGTGAGAGTGGAACGAAGAGAGAGAGTGTGACAGAAGAAGTGCTAGCACACGTATAAAGCGAGATGGGAGATGAAAAGAAGGAGAAGAAGCAGAAGAGGGAAAAGGAGGAAGCGAGAAAGGAGGCGTGGAAGCATGCGGTGGACATGCTGGAAGTGCGGCAGAACAAATTCATTACGGACCTGAAATTTGAGTGGGAGATAGAAAGAGCACACATGAGAGGAGAAAGGGAGATAGACAAGAGAAATTTTGAGGGAACGTTGAATAAGTTGGTGGAAAAGCTCGAACTGCTTAGCGCAAGGATGGAGAGACGGCAGGAAGGAAAGAAAGAGACAGAAACAAAAGAGATAGGATGCCAGACGGAGGAGGAAGGGAGAACATGGAGGGAGATGCCGAAGAAGCTAACGCAAGAAGAGTGGAAGAGAGAAAAGGAAGAGAGAGCGCAGAGGAAGAGAAATCACAAAGTGCTTGGTGTATGCAAGGAAGACAACGAGGTGACGAACGTGGTAGGGGTCTTGGCCGCGCACACGAAGGTGGTGGCGAAATTGGAGAGTTCCAGGAGAATGGACGGCGGGATGCTCCTTACATTAAAGACGTGGGAAAACAAAAGGGACCTGCTCAATGTCAAGGGCAGACTGAGAGGCACAGGATTCTGGATGGAGGAAGATCTGACGGAGAGGGAAGATGAGATACAAGAATGGCTGAGAAGGGAAAAGAGGAGAATTGAATTGGCAGGGAATGAAGTTGAGCTTAGGTTCATGAGAGCAAAAATAGGAGAGACGATCTGGCATTGGAACGAGATGGAAGGAGAGATGGTGGTAGCAGGGACGGTGCCAATGGCGAAGAAGAAGGACGAGGAGCGGGAAACGAAAAAGAAGAATACGGAGGAGCATGGCGGTGGGGGGGATAAAGAATATGTGCGGGAGTGAAAAGCAGAGTAAAGGTGTCAAGGTGTATGTGGGGTGAGAAAAGGGGGTGCTGGGGCGCTAGAAGTGAGAAGGGAATGTAAAGAATGAAATTATGCCTCGGTACTTGTGATTTGATTTGTGATTTGGTTTGTTAAACAGGGCAAGAATAAGTAAGCTGATTGTGAAATGAGGTTGGAGAGTTAGAGTAGGGTAAAAGGGTGCTGGGGTACTATGTTTAGAGAGTTAGAGAGAAAGAGAGAAAGAGAAGGACATACGTAGAGACGTTAAGAAGCACAAGGAGAAGGGTTCAGAGAGAGGGAGAGCAGAGATAGGGCCTCCGTTTCGAATTGCCATTTAATGTAACTAGGGTTAAGATAGGTTAATAACTTTGAACTTTGAATGTAAGGAGAAGAGGAAATTTTGTAGAGATGTGTTTTTAAGAATCTCAAACCCGTAAAAGGGAGAGAGTATAATAAACTACAATACATAGATTTTTGCAGATTTAGAACAAAAAGTTTAGAAGCCTTTGAAGAATTGTGAAAGGCTTTAAAAGAATAAAAAGCTAGGAAAAAGCTATGAAAATTGAAAATGATTTTTTATTTAAAAAATTCAATTCCAGCCGAATATGTGAAAACATTCAGAAAGATTTACAAAATTGTCAAAAATGAAAGTGCAGTATTTTAATGAACTTTTTTTTATTTGGCAGGATTTTTAAAAATTGTTACGAAAAATTCGACTTATTTTGAAAGATGTTCACAAGCTCTGAAAAAGTTTCTATAATAATTTAAAATCTGAAAAAATGTAAAACAACATCTAGATATTTGAAGATTTTGAAATAAAATGTTGAAGCATTGTAAGGATTGTTAAACTATTTAAAATTAAAATAATTTAACTTTTATTTTAAGTAATGTTCAGCTTATGCTAAAATTTACCTGTTTAATTTTTAATATTTTTAGCTTGAAATTGCTTAAAACGATATGATTTTCCAATTTTCGAATTCCATAATTCATTCTTCCATTTCGAGTAGTGAAAAAGATAACGTAGATTTATATTTTTGGAATTGAATCTGCTTCTTTGAACTTCGCAATTTATAAAAGTTTCACATTTTTATTTGGCAGTTCAACTGCATTTAATTTAGAATTGTTCAGTTAAAAAGTGTTAGTACCATTGATTTTATACGTGTTAATATTGAGCATCTGAGTACAAAAAATTTCAATTGAAAACTTTTTTAACTTTAAATTTAAAAGCTGAAGATTCAAGAGTTTCACTTTGGGTGTTTTAATTTGCAGCTCATTTTTTATAACTATTCGAATGACATTTTTTTTTGGAGCTAGAATTTCTTAATTTCATTGACTTTTATAAATTTCGGTACGAATAGGTACAAATTTGAAATCATTTCGAATTTTTAAATATATTTTAATTATTTCAAAACTTCTAAAAATATCTTCAAATTGCTCGACTTTTGTCTAAGAATAATAGGTGTCGAATTTTTATTTCTACACCACAATTCAACTATTAGATTCATAAATAAAGTTTTTTTAAAGACGCCATTTTTGAATAATTTGAAATTTTAAGGTTTCTACTGCATTCTGGACATGCTGTAGAACATACCAGATTAACAAAAAAAATTTCCAGCACATTATTAGCTGTGGGGTCATGTGAAAGTACAGGTCTCTGAGCAGTGGGCCTATTTAGAGCATTTTTACTTATATTTTTTTTAACAGCTCTGAAGGAAAATTTTTTACAGAAAGTTTAGAAACACTGTTTTGTTCAGAAAACTTAGCAGATTCGTGTATTCGCTATTAGAACCTGCCGAACTTTTTTCCTGCAGAGATAATGTCTTCCGAAGTCGACGGTCGCTGATTTTTTGCGGCGATATTAGTCATGCAAAGTCTGACCTGACTGGCTCGTATCACTGAACGCTCGTGGCATCATACCGGCTACGCAGTAGTCGACGCCGTTATGGTCAGCCGTCGGTCTATCTCCAACGTCCGCGCGCAGTATGTATACTTCAGTGACCTAACAAGCGAAGGAAGATGGCGGCCGTCTTGACTGGTTATGCTCTTTCTGGCTCTCTGTAATCTAAAAATTGGAGTGTGTTTCGGTGACATTTAGTCATTTTTTTGGTCCATTTCTCAAGGAGGGAGGCCTATTATATCCGAGAAATTCGTTTATTTCACACCAGTGTCTGTATTGGCCTCGGGAAGTTACTCGGTAAGTTACGCTTCTATAGATGGTGATAACAACTTGAATCATGAGGTGCTTCACAAGAGCCTTGCCAGTTTGAGGAATGAGTTCTCCATGCAGAAGGAAATTTCGGAACAGTTAGACCGATTAACTAACTGTGAAATTCTGAAAACTAATGAAGTTTCTCTCATCAATGACGAGTCTCAGGCTCACAATGATAAAGAAGGCGAGGGTAATAATCCTTTCCAAGATCAAGTCCCTCTTCAAAACAAAAATACTGACTTTAGAAGAAGAAGAAAGCAGTCTAACTACAGTGACTCTGATGACTCTAAAATTAGATACACAAAATCGAATCAAATTGCTAATCCTATTAGAACCCATAGACTCCAAAACCGGCACTCTCGATCTAACAAAGGTCCTTATTCTGTCGAAGTAGACACTGGTGAGGATAACCCTATGGATCCTTGTCATGTAGGGAGAATCCTACATAAATCTTTTAAAAATGTAGTGAATGACATCAAAAAGAAAGGGAGAAGTAGACTCGCTATTCTATGTAATTCTGACCAAGGAGCTAATCGCATCATTGATAACATTAACTAAATCTGTCCGAAATGAAACGCTCTTATCCGAAATTATAAAGTCTCTCGCATTGGTGTAAATAAAGGTATTCCCACAGATCTCTTGATGGAGGAGATTAAAGCTAATGCCATATCTTCCATCCCAATTCTCGAAGTATCTCCGCTATCTGAGAAGGACGAGAAAGGTAATCTTGTTCCCTTGAAATCTGTTCTGATCACGTATGATGGACAAGCTCTTCCCCAAGATATCCGATTCTATCATACTTTATACTGGGTGACACCCTACATTCTACCTCCTAAATTTTACTACGGATGTGCTGGACAGGCCACGTGAAAGCACAATGCAAAAATCCTAGATGCTTATTTTGTGGATAGGAACCACATGAAAATGAGGATTGTCCTAATAGACCGAACTCTCCTTTATTGTATAAATTGCAAAGGCCCACATTGGGCTGTGTATAAACAATGCCCATTATACCTAGAGGAAAAAGGAATCCGCAGGATCTCAGCTCAATTTGATATCAGTGTTCAGAAAGCGGCTTATCTTTACGAAAAGAAAAAAGCTTCCCCCCAAGGATCGACGAACATTGACTCTGCCATTGCATCTAATCTAAGAACTTCTGATTCCTCTTCTCCACTCTTCAATTTTGCGAGCTTCTCTTCGTTGGGTGATACTGATGCTGAAACTATACTTTTCGGTTCAGAATACTTCCAAAAATTCAGCCAAGCAGTAAACAGGTCCCCCTCTCAACCTGGAACCTCAACCACTCTTCCGCCCTCTAGGTCTCATAGAAAAACTCAAACCCAAACCCATATTTATTCTCAACCCTTCTCTCGTTTCTACTCTCGGCCTTCTAGCCCTTTTGGTAATGGTTTTTGCCTTCAAAACTATGCCGAAAACTCTACACCTCACCCTTCTCAACCTTCCTCTCCTTCTTCCTCTGTTCCACCTTCTACGGAAAACCAAATCAATGGGAATAAACTTAAACTGATGATTTCGTCCCTGATGTTGCTACTCCAACGTTTTGCTTCTCTATTAGCTCTTCTCAGCCGTGGACATCTGAATTCCATTGCCTCGAATCCAAAACAACTTTCTATACTCATCCATTATGGGTATCTTGGAAAAACTAAGAATTCCTCAAAGGAACTGCCGAGGAATAAATGATAAAAAGGGATCCTTAGAAAGAATCAGTCACAATTAAGACGTTGTCTTACTATATGGAACTTGGCTAAAAGATAAGAACCGATTCTTTTTGAAGAAGTTTAATGTTATGAGGAAGGATTGCTCCATAGATGTTGGTGGTGGTCTGGTTATTACTATCAAAAATGATATTGTTTTTCCTGAAGTAAAAATACTAGAGATTCCAAATCAGCTAGACACTCTTGCTATACTATCCCCTCCAATTGAGTTGAATTACTGATAATAAAAATTTATGGAAACCCTAGTACTTCTGTTAATGCTACAAATTGGAATTCTCTCCTTGACTCTTTTCGACTTTTGATCTATATTCATGGGCAGTGATTCCTACTGTTATAAAATTTAAAAAAAGGTTTTTGGAATATTTTTCAGGAAACTCTTGAAAAATCTCAATTTAATTTTGATAAACATAATAGTAGTCCTACCTTAACTCTTCAAGAATACTATGAATTATTTAATTTAATAAATAACGCTCTAACTATTTTTTTGAAAATCACAACTGTCTGGTTGGAAATTTATCTGCTCTGGTTGAGGATTCAACTGTTTTGTCAAAAAAAACTTTTTCGGTTGAATTCAAACCTTTTTGGTTTAAAATAAAAACATTTTTTTGGTTGATTGAAAGTTCACGTTTTTTAAAAATATATCTTTTTTTGTTAGAAAACTAATCTTCTCAGTAGAAAATATATCTTTTTGGACAATTACTCATTTTCTTGGTAGAAAATTGATCTTTTTCAGTTCAAAATTCGTGAATTTTGTTCAAAGTTTGTCTTCCTTGTTAGAAAATTCATCTTTAAAGTTGAAAACTCAACTGTTTGGTAAAAATATCATTTTTTAGTTGAAGATTCATGATTTTAGTTAAAAATTCATTTCTTCAACTAAATTTTGACTATTTCGTTGAAAATTGATTTTTTTGTTAGTTGAAAATAAATTTTTGTAATAAATATTTCCTTGTTGCTTAAAAGTTGATATTTTTTAGTCCAAAATTAATGTATTCTTTGAAAATTGGTCTTTTTCGTAGAAAACTCATTTTTTTTAAATTGAACCTATTCGTTTTATCCAAGTTTATATTTAAATTGACATTTTTTCGGTTGAACATTCAACTATTTTGGAGAAAAGTCATTTTTTTTTGGTTTAAAGATTCGGGTTTGTCACCCCAAAAATAGGGTGTATGCAAAAATGCATCCATTTCTGATGCAGCCTTAAAAATGTTATTTCAGAGCTTTGTTGATTGGACTATTATTATGGCAGTTTTGCATGCTCATGAGTCTCCCCGTCTCATTGGGTGCTGAAGCACCGTAGAAAACGCATCACTAGACGCTTGTCTCGGTCACTGAAGTATACTGCGCGCGGACGCTGGAGACAGGCCGCTGTCTGACCATAACGGTCTCGACCACTGCGTATCCGGCATGGTGCCACGAACGTTTAGTGATACGAGCCGATTAGGTCAGACTTTGAATAACTAGCCCAGTAGTCGAGAATTTACAGTATGGCTCCCTCATTTATTGCAACTAAAAGTTGTCTTTAGTACAAAGCTAGAATTAATTATTATTATAAAGAAAACTTCAAGGGTCATGTGCCAGGGGTGAATAATAACTGATTTGTCTAAAATTTAGAGCACATCATTTTTTTGGCCATGTGAACGAAACTCCCCCTGGGAACGAAAGAATTTTGAGTTTGAAAAATGAGGGACACTGCTGATCAATAATTTTTGTCATACGCCACTAGTATACTTTTAATTACAAAACATGGATTCTGATTTCAGGATTGGACTTGGACCACTCGAGGGAGGCAATTAGGGCCTTAGCAAAATTTCACGCCCTGGGCGTGGCTCTCAAGTGCAAGCGACCCGAACAATTTGAAACTTTGAAACTCGAGTCTAAGCCTCATATAATAAAGCCAGGGGCTTTCCATGGAATGAAAAACTCATTGGAGAAGGCCCTTCTTACTGATCCAGTAATTAGTCAATATTCGTCCAAATGGGAGCCTATCATGAAAATGAAACCAGATTTTACCAGTATACCTCCAGAACCTTGGACTACAATTGTCCATTCGGATTTTTGGATCAATAATGTGATGTTTCATAAAGACCAAAATGGGAAAATTGATGATATTAAACTTATCGATTTTCAAAACTACATCTTCCAAAGTCCAATTAATGATTTAATTTTCTTCATTTGCAGCAGTGTCGTTACTGATCTGATATCAAAAAATCTGGAAAGTCTCCTGGATTTGTATTACGAAACTTTTGTAGCAGTTTTGAAAAGAATGAATTGTGATGCCTCTCTTTTTGGCAAAGATGAATTTGACGTAAAAGTGAAAAACGATGCCAAAAAGGAATTGAAGCACTGTATTCTTTTTATCAACATTCAGACGATTGATGTTGAAGAGGAGGGCGTAGATGCAACGGATTTACAGTCTGTACTCGAACATCATATTCCTAATGAGATTTTTTTAAATAAGATTAGACAAATTATAATGTTGTTTGTCGAGAGAGAGTGGATGTAAATTGAATTTTTTAGAATAGTTCCTAGTTTCGAAATTAAAAACTTCGGGTATTCTTCAAGTAAAATTCGTCCATTTCTCTAATTGGAATTGAAAAAAATTGAAACCGAAAAGCCAAAAATTCGATGACGAACATAGTTAGTTTCTCCATGTCAACGAGAACTATGTTAGTCCTCGAGTGCGCGACAAAAGTAGTATAACTCTATTGCGCAACTAAATTTGCCACATAAGTCCAGAAATGCGTAACCATATGTTATTAGTTACCTCCGAAGTCTTAAACATGACCATGTTCGGGCAGTTTTATCAATAGTGATGGAAAGATCCGCCTCGATCTGGTATTTGTGGATCAGGTCTAATTTGAAATAAAAAACTGATTTCAATTTTTTTAATATCCGGGGTTCAATTTTGTTGTTAAAAATAAATGATTTCGGGTGAAAATTGTTAACATATCCTAACATTGTTTTCAAATTCTAAATCTTGTTTGAAATGTACACCCATTTTCCGTGAAAAACGCGAACATTAGCTAAAATCGTTTGCAGTTTTTACAACATAGTAGTTTCTGTTATCGTAGCAAAAATTACTGTTATGAAAATAGGAATGGTAATTCATATCGATATTCTTAACTTTACATGAAGTAAATAAAACTAATAACTCATGACGTAACGTACATCGTGTCTAGTTTTTTTACATTCTCATCATAATGAGAAGGTATTGATTTTATGTGAAAAATGACTTTCGTGGATTTCATCAAATGTCGACGTTTTGAGGCCCCCTGAGTCAGAAAAAATGGTTTTTACGTCGGTGTCTGTCTGTCTGTCGTTGTCGTCGTTGTCGTCGTCGTTGTCGTTGTCGTCGTCTGTATATCGGATAACTTTTGAAAGACTAATCGGATTGGATTGTGCTTTCGCACACAGTTTTTGGGACCAAAAAGAGAGATCGAGTTCGTTAACCAGCCATTTTCGATGAAAATTAAAAAAGTTAGGACATTATAAAAAAATTTTAGACCATTTTTTTCAAAATTTGAAAATCATATGTACGGCCGCTTATAGTCATCGAAAATTCAAACAATTTATTCCCATGACATTTTTCGATAAAATCAAAATTTTCAGAGTTACGGCATTTTCAAGATCCAAAAAAAGAAACGAAAATTAACATTTTCAGCCAAACAACGCACTATACGAAAAAAAGTCAAGACAAGAAAAGTGTTTCTTTTTCAACGCCCTACAAGATTATCATAACGACTTTTTGAATTTTCTCGAAAAATCGAAAATTCACATTTTTATTGCACAAAAAATAATTAAAAATCCAAAAATTCAATTTTACGGCAAAAATATGCAAGATACGACAAATGACGATGAAACAAAATTTGTGCGTAAAAAACAAAAAAAAAAAAAAAGAGTTATTGGCTCGTCGTTTAGAGGTTGGCCGGGAATTAGCCGATCGAAACATGGGAACTTCTACCTAATACAACGCTGCTGAGGGCTGGTGAACTTCTCAGAATAAGACGTCAACCAATTGTGAGTCTCTCGGTTTCCATTCCTTGCACCCCCCCCCCTCCCCCACCTTCATATAAAAAGGGTGCTAAAAAATTCTGGGGATCCAACAAGAAAAAGCTATAACAGGGAAAAGTTAGTTAGCTTATGCTTAGAAAAGGACGTATTTATTACAAATACTTGGTTTATACATAGAATGATCCACATTTACACCTGGCGTAAAGAAAATAGCCACATTATAATTGACACCGTTATTGTGGATACAAGACAAGAGAACTCGTCAAAGATACAAGAGTCATGAGGGGCTCTGAATGTAATACTGACCATCACCTTCTAGTCTCCAAAATGAGCTTAGGGCGGGGATGGAGAAGAAATAGAACCAAACAAACGAAACAAACGCGAAACAAGATAAAAAGTTTACAGAAACCGGGATATTCGAAGATACATTAGAAGCCATAGAAACACGAGAGCTCGCATGAAAAAATGCATGGACGTGAAGGAAGGTATAGAAGTATGCCAGGACAGAAAAGTGTGGCGACAAATAGTTTATAAAAAGAATGTGAGTAGAGTGTATGACGCTTGAAACGAAAGACCTTAGACACTTATAGGCCCAAGTGAGGGACCGCACACACAATAATTTTTTGAGGCTCTTCACTTGGGGTGGTCACTAGAGAGATTGATCAGCCACCTGGGTCGGAGCAATGTTGCGGGACGAACGTGTTATTTAAATAAATAACACGCAAATTCTAGATCCATCTAAAACATGTATATCTCCTTCCCCACATTACTATTTTCCAACCGTGCGATTCACGCCTACCCCGAAAGGGAAATGGCCTAATGGTATAATAATAATTAATGTTCATGGTACTTGAAAATTCGAACAATTTATTCTATTTTTACATTCTCATCCAGAGAAGGTATTAGATTTGTGTAAAATTTGACCCCTCCCCCCATTTGTGTCAAATGTCCATTTTTCAATAATCATTCAAAAATGTATCATATATATGTTCCAAAAACAACTTAGATACTTTTTTTGGCCCCTTTTCAGATAGTTGGAAGAAATCTTTCTGATTGTATGATTTATTTTTTATTAGACAGATACGAAAATGTACGCCGAAGTGAAGGAAGTTCCTTCTTCATTTTAAAGCAAATACAAATTTAATAATTTTTATTTGAAGAACATTGAACATAAAATATTGTCATTGCGAACCGCGACAACCAAATGGCGCGCCGTGATCGCGATCAAACTTTTGAGTTTACATTAAACGATGAACAGAAACGAGCGTGGCGCAAGACTTACATGATTTGTAAACGAAATATCGAGCGCGAAGCGCGAGTGTCTTGATGAGAATGTATTCCTTAAGGTCGATAGAACCTTAAGTAAATTAGTTCCTCTTTCTATGTAAAGTTAACATAATTAAACCAAACGCAGGTCATAACGATGAAGCTAACTAAGAGAGCATTAGCCCGCCAAGCGCGCAATAGTAAGCACATGAAGTGCGAAAACCAAGATGAACCGAGTTTAAAGCGTCAGGCAAATGTGTCCGAGCGCGTAGCGCGAGGTGAATATATTATCGAGCGCGAAGCGCGAGATAAACATATCATCGAGCGCGAAGCGCGAGATACAACAGCTGCGCGCCCTAGGCGCGCTCAAACTAGCGAGCGAAGCGAGCCGCGCGCGAAGCGCGCGATGAGAATGTGCCCGCGACGCGGGCAGATTTTTTTAAGTTATAAATATATCATAAATCATTACTATTTTATGCCGTCAAAGCGGAAAAACACAATGACGCAATACAAACATCTCAGAAAAATAAGCTTCTCCAATCTATCTTACAAATATTGGAATAATTTAGAAGGACAAATGAGATAGCGACTAGCTACATATTTTATACTGCGATATTCAATTTTTGCCAATCAGTTTTCTTCAGCTACTAAAAATGAGGGTCATTGGCACTGCGGTCATCACTTTAGCGATTCTTGTTAATTTTGTTGGTAAATCTATAATATTATTATATAACTTATTTTCTATTCAAAATTGTTTACCTACATAAGAACCCCTTTTCTCTATATACACAAAAAGTTACATATCATAAAAATACTACTTATGCAGTACTTAGACCTGGATTCATAAAAGTTTCCTAATTCACGAATTTGAAAAAAGATTTTCTCAACAGTAATATTATTGGTCCGAGTTAACCTGTTTTTGAATACTAATTTTTCTAATTGCTATGTAACTTTTCTGTCATAAATTACGCTCACTTAGAAAAATTGAAGTAAAATAAATTAAATATATAGACATTCTTTACAATATTAGAGAATTTTTAACTGAAAGAGACAATTTGGTCAGATAATATCCAGCGATTTTTCTGATAAGCGAATTTTCGTTATCAGGTAGGATATGACTGATAAGCTTGTTCAAACGTAGGAGTAATGAAGTAATTAAGCTCGTCGCAGAAGTACATACGAGAATTGCATAATACGAGAGATCGTGGCAGGATCCTAATTGAAAAGAGAGTTTTTTATTTAGGTTTTAAATTTAGTTCCTTATTCCTGATTTGTCACACAATGTTTTCCAGATTAGATAGTAAATCTGGTTTCCCAAAAGGGTATCAATCTACCTATGTATCCCACTATTTGTAAATGAACATTTAAGATTCCCAAAAGACAGATGATAAGTCTATGGGAAGTTGAATCGAATGCTTTTTGGCAATCAATCCAGGCCATCGACAGATTACGGTTATAGAATGCTGCTCTTTGCAGATGCTCCTGTCGATTAGCATGTTCTCCCGACAGTTCTTCTAGTAAAGTGCGTCCTACCATAAGCTACTTAGGAATGGGCGCTTTCAGTTATGGGTGCACATTCCTCCTCAGATGTTGTGAGGTTGTCACTGTTGATTCTCCATAACCCACCCCTCTATCTTCTGTACTCTCCTGCTTGCTTCAGAATATTATGTAGTCAATCACGCACTAAATATGGGACGCATTCTCTCTTGCCCAGCCAATCTTATTATTTAGTTGATGCTAGCGCCTTTTGGTATTTTGATCCATCTTCGGTTTTAGCCTTTGATTCGAATAAGCCAAACCTCTCGCTGCTTCATAAACAAAACAAGTAATGGTCTAGAGGTTGGACACCTCCGAGAGATTCTTACACAGGGCAAAATCCATTTAGCTGAATCTTAAGGCTTTAAAGGAAGCTCAGTCAATGTTCCTCCTTGTCCTGAAATCGTCCTCGTCTCTCAGTGGATGCGTCTTGTTCTTGCAGTGGCTGTTGAGCACTTTGCCAATACTTATCAAACATAAGGTCAAATCAATCAACTCGTGACATCTAAACATCACGAAAGTAGGTGTATAGCACCGATACACTAAAAGTTAAATCAGTAGTTAAAAGGTAGTCTGATAAAAACTCACCTCTGTAGTTGTTTTCCTTAATACCTTCAGTCGTATGATGTGCGTTAGTAACACATCCGATGAGCAATGGCCATACTTTAACACAGCAATAGTCTACCAGATTTCTTCACTCTTCAGATGGTGGTGGGTCCTGGGAGTCAAATGGTAGGTACGCTGAGAAAATCACCATAGGTTGGCACCTGCCTCATGATTGGTGCTCGATCTTAATTGCCCCCAAGTGCTGTCCCAGGTGCTTCTACGGAACTACCATAAATGACTGATCTGCTCTTGTTACTTAAGCCTCTGTATTTCGCATTGTAAGACCAAAATTCTGGTATTAAGGCAAAAACCGTTTGTTCCGCTGTGAAACGTCTGTTTAAGATACTAGACGCACCTTTAGCGTGGTGGCATCGATAATAACCTTCCTTCCTCCCGTTTTCAAGGTCGGGTATTAGATTGCTATCTTTTTAAGTACTGCTGTTGGTTCCAAGAATACACCAGTAATCCAAGCCAACTGGTTTACTGGCATTGAAAGTTCTTTGCTGTCGATCACTTTGGTGTTAGCTCTCGCCCAAGGTTTTCTCGCTCAAGGTTCTCGCCGACAGCTTCAATGAGCCAAGTTCAGGAAACTTCGTCCAAACAGATGACGATAGAAGCATAAAATTCTTGAAGCCGCAATCTTCAAATCTTGGGATGACTTCTCCAGGTTGCACCCCATCCAGTTTCCTCCATAATGCCGCTTTGATACCCTTAAGCTGGTTTTTATCGAGTATGGTTATAGAAAATCCTTTGGTGACTATGACTATTTCCAAGTGACTTTGAAGGTCATGGCTATACGAGTCTGCTGAATCCCACAGTCGCACCTTCTTTTGCTCCCTGATCTCATTCGTTGCGTTGCTATCAGAATTCCCATTTGAGCTCCCATTTGGCTGCTTTGTTGCGTCTGATTGATTTCTTAATTTGCGTCTCAACCTTTTCACAGCATCTCCCGAAAATTGAGCACGTCGTGCTTTCACTGTTTGGCTTGACACCCTAGAATCATCATCGCATGTAGGTCAACCTAAGTCTCTACCTCCCGCTACGCCAGGCTTACTCCCAAACTGTTTCCCACTTAGAGATTCTGAAGTATGTTTTAAGGCTTCATGGTTTCTTATTTTGGAAAGAACTCATTTTGTTCCGATGGTAGCTGGGGAAACATTTGGTCAAGCTCTACAGAGCCCCCCTCTCCGTAACCTGAGGACGCGTTCGGTGGCTTTGTCATAGGCCCTTCGGCTTGATTACAAAGAAAACAAATTCCAGATTAGTTTTCCTTTCGTGTATTTGCAGGATTGCAGTCAAATCAAAAAGAAGAAAGTAATAACTTTGCTTTCGTGTTTTCCAACTGAACATCCTAGATTACGTAACATAAACTACCGTCAGGAAGAGTGTCGCATACGATGTTTTCACGGCTAAGCTCAGGTTTTCTTTTTGCTTCAGAGCTATTCCCGAAACTGACACTTCATATTTATTTTGTAAAATAGAAATCCTAATGTTTCAGTTTGCTCAGCTGTACAGGAGATAAACCCAAAACTCGAGCCTGAACTTCCTGGTTGGAGATCCTTCACAGTTCAGCTAGATGACGTTCCATTTGTTTATACCAAGACCGTGAACATTGGCCCTGTACGTCCAGTCGCAAATCCTATAAATGTATTAGCAAAAGGTATTATGATCTATGCATGGAAGCACAATGGTGTTATTCGTCCAATATTTAATCATAAAGGCGAGGTAATTGTACAAAGTACAGTAACCGGGGTAATCGAGTTAATGAGTGATGAACATGCTTGGGAAACGCTAATATTCCTAACTTTGCCACGTTCAAAGAATGATGCTTATTATTATCGATATTGGTCCACAACATTCCAGGGGCCACTTCATCCAATGAGAAGGCAGTCGCAATAATTTAAAATTCAGCAAAAACAACCAAATGCGCTCGGAAAAGGTTTTCTACAGTTTTCCTCTCCCTTGGTCATAATCAGATGAAAAATAATCATTTGTAATAAAGAAGATATTACGTAGAATCGAATAAATATATGAGAAACATGTGCTTTTATTACGCAGTTTCTGTCGCACAGCACCGAAATTTATTTTTATAACTTACTAGGTCCTTATTAGGATTAGTCTCTAAAATCGTTTTTACTTCTTGCAGAGAAATATTTATATTTGTTACCAACTCTAAGCTCGATTCGATGATTTTCATATCTCTGAATTGTATATTTGAATTCATGATTCAAATATTATGGATTTTAATCTTCTGCTCAAATAGCGACCGCTCCCTTTTTCGTTTAATTAGGCATGACGTATGTGATATTGTGATAGAAGCCTCTAGAATCTGCGTGCTAACACATATTGTAGAAATCTTATTCGTGCATCTGTTAAGAAAAACAGCGTACATCAGTCTTCTCTATTTCGAGAAAATGCAGATCCTTATTGGGACACTCTTCTTCCTCTTATTAGCAGTTTTCTGTGATTGCATTGGTAAGCATGATAATAATAACCATCTTAAGCCTGAGAGAAAAATATGTAAAAGACAAATACCAAACCACACCGTGCTCCTCATTTTATACCTAAAATGGTGGAGTCCACGTCAACTGATCACGGGAATTTCCGTGTCGGAATAGGATTTGGCTGTAATTTAGGATATAAATTGCTTGGTGGTCAAAAAATGTCCCACGGAATATTTTATAACATTATTATTAATAAGATTATTAATTAATAATATTTATAATAATATTACCACAATTTATTAGAGAGTAGGGAAAATGTTTTGTGAAGTCGGAGTAGGTATGCCCCGTCTCCATCTTGGAAACATTGTGGACACACACATTAAGAATTACAATGCAACACATCGGAAGGCGACACATAGGTGTAAGAAGGTCCAACGGCAGTGGCAATTTCTACAGTACTATTTTATGACAATATATGTTTTCTAAAATTCAAAAATTGTGGTATTTATGTTTAAAATTAATTTAGAGAATGTTTTTCATTCAGTTATAAATTCAACAATGTTATTATAAGAAGCGCTACAATAATCTAAATCGGTAACTAAATTCATACAATTTTCACCTTCTTTTTGGATGAAAACCATCTCAGTAAAAGCACGTTTATATTCATTAGGTTCGATATGCAAAATTTCTACCTCATTCCATTTTATAAAACTAGAGTCACCTCGGTGTTCTTGTGTTAAGTGTTGACTTATAGCTTTATGATATTTTGGATCTAATCTGATGTTATCCATATGTTCTTTAACTCTGATTCTTAACGGACGTTTCGATTGGCCAATGTAAGCTTTTCCACAACGACAGGAAATTCTACATATAACATTACATTGGTCTAAAGTATCAAGTCTGTCTTTTCCTAATTTAACAAATTTGTTAAGTTTAGTATCAACTCTAAAAACAGTTCTAATATTATCATTTTCATTTAAAAGTCTTTTTATGTTATGTGAAATTTGGCCTATAACGGATATTGAGATGATTGCTTTTGAGTTTTGATTAGTGTTGTCAATATTGATATTGTCATTAATGTTGTTATTTTTTATCTGTAGTTCTATTAGTCTTCTGTCAATGTGCTTATCAATGAAATTAGTTGGATGGTTATTATAGAATAATAATTTTTTAATTACTTCTAGATTTTCTGAGTGAAAAGAAACATCTGCTGAAAGAATGGCTGAATGAACAAGATTTTTGACAATTCCAATTTTATGTCGTATGGGATGATTAGAAAAATAGTTTGAATATCTTCCTGAATAAGAATTTTTGCGGAACCAATTAGTTTTTATAATATATCAGATCGTGTTATTACTAAATTCAAAAAACCTATTGAATTGTTTTCTTCTTTTTCGATTGTAAATTGTAGTCTGCTGTGACGGGAATTAAAAAGTGAAACAATCAAATCTGTTTTATTTTCGGGAATAATTTAAAAGGAGTCATCAACATAACGTACATATATTGGAATTTCAAAATTGGTTTGATTAAGTAATTCTGATTCTAAATCCTGCATAATAATTTCCGATAGAATAGCCGAAATCGGTGAACCCATAGGCATACCATGTGTTTGCTGGTAAAAGTTATTATCAAATTTGAAAAAGGTGTTATTCATAAGAGAAAAAATGGCACTCTTGAATTTGTCGAAAGGAATTTTAGTATTTTTCTTTATGTAATTCCATCTAGACTCCATGCTTTTTAGAACGAGTTTGTGCTAGGATTTAGGAAACCACTTGTCCTCTAACCATCAACCATTTTAAAGGTATCAATTTGTAAAAAGTTTAAAGGGTTATGACTAATTTTTTTACATGTTATCTGCTTTGGTTACTGAAATCTTATCTTTGTTCTTACTCATAAAACTATTAATTATGTTTATTCTATTTGCAGTGATTTTGTCTATGCCTGAAATTCTTTGTGGTTTCTTTAAATAATTGGAAGCTAATGATAAAACTTTTCCTCTAAATTCACCTCTACAGTTTTCCGGAATCTTATCTATGTTTGATTCTAAATCTTTCACAATTTCAAAAGTATGGTTATAATCTACATCATCTTCACTTCTATGTTTATTTAGAATAGTATCTGTACATTGTTCATGTCTCAACGTTTCAGTTTTCTTTTTTAATCTGTTGTTTAAACTTTTATTTTTGTTTTTCAAAAATTGATCTAAGTTATTTTGGTGTTCTACAATTTCCTTAAGTAGGTAAGCTGGTATTAAAATTGTTAATTTTGTTCTTATTTTTTCCATGCGGTTTGTTATAAATTTCAAATGATTGTGGAAAACTTTAATTTTTATTTTTCTAATTTGATGTTGTAAGTCTACTAAAACTGAATCTAATTTTTTATTACAAGAAGTGCTCCAAAGATGTAGCTTACCCATGTGTACAGTGACGTTTAAGATGTGATGTGGAAGAAGGTCTTGTCTTCTGCATTCTAAGAGGAAACCTTTTCTTGCCAAAGTTTCTCTTATTTCTTTGTTAATGTTTATCCAGTCCTTTACAGCAGATACGGCTTCAGGGCCAAAGTTTTCAAGAATGTTCTGTAGAAACATATTTAAATTCACAAAATAAACAAAAAAGACGCAATATTCACCGATGAGTGTAAATTCAATTTATAAGAAGAATAAAAATTCTTTTTTTACGTCTGGTAAAATTTATAATTCAGAAACTTAGGATAGAACCTAATAAAAACGACATCTTCCAGTGTCGAAACGTATTATAAATTATAAATTTTCCCAGACGTAAAAAAAGAAATTTTATTCTTCTTATAAATTCAAATCTTTTTTATTCTTCTCTGTTACACATACTTTTCTTACTGTCATCACCATTCCTCCCATCACTCTGCCTTTTTTATTCTTCCTCTTTGCATTTTGAACCTGCCATTAGTAACCTCTTGGTAATCTTCCTTTCTCTTTTCCATCCCTTTTCATCTAGCCACGTCTCTATCATTATTACTACATCCCATTGTGTCGAATTTCTCATAAGCTCCCTATCCTTTCTTTCACAGCCTGCTATATTCTAGTAGCATATCGTCCTACTTCCCTTCTTTTGTTTCTCGTCTCTTTTTGTTTCTTACTAATTCTTATTGCTTTACCTCCAGTTCCTTTCTCTTCTAGTTTCCTGATACCTCATTTTTTACTAACTCCTCCCTGCCCTCGTCCCCATTCCACCATAAACCTTCTATCTGTATTCTCCCATGCTTGAGCCATGTTCTTCTTCCCTTTTTTCTGTCCTTTTCCGCTATTTTCCTTAACTTATACTGCATGTTCCTTTCTACCCATGTCAACTCATCTTCTATTTTCTTCGAGCTTCCATATAATACTCTCTTAACTGTCATCACTCCTCCTCTTCTTTGATACGCTGGTATGGCCAGTATCAGGATATGGAGCAGAGATATGGGGATGGAAAGAAAGGAACGAGATTGAGAGTTTACAAGTAAGGTATATAAGGTAGACGCTAGGGGTAGACTGGAGGACGCGGGGATATATGGTGAGAGAAGAAGCGCAGAGGGATAAATTAAGTGCGAGTGCGAGAAAGAGGGAATGGAATTTTGAGACGAATCTGAAGGACGGAAAGGGAGGAGAGTTAGCGGGAAAGTGTCTGATGGAGGCAGAAGAAAGGAAAGAGAGGGCGATGGAATTAACGAGATGGAAGAAGAAAGGAGGGAGTTCTTCAAGGCTAGAGATATAGAAGACGGGACTAGAGTCAACTATGAAAAAGTGGAAAAAAGACAGATAGAAAGACAATAAATAGAAAGATGGGGGATGATTGAGAAATCAAAATATAATAAATGGGATAAGATGACAAAAGAGGAAGGAGTACCAAAGTATTTAGAAAAGGGATAGGGAGAGAAAAGATGGGCCAGAATAGCAGGATTTAGAATGGGAATAGAAGTAAGGGCAGCTATGTATTGAGAAAAGAAAGAGAATAGGAAGTGCAGAATCTGCGAATGGGTAGAGGAAACATAGCAGCATGTACGGGAAGAATGTAGGAGTGGAATGGAAGATAAAGGAAGCTGGCAAGAGAATGCGTTAAAGATTCTAGGGGAGGATGGTTTGGAGGAAGGGTGGATAAAGTAGTCAGGGGGTGCTAGGGAAGCAAATGAGAAAGAATGGAAGAATGGATGCAAGAAAAATGGCACAATAGAGGTACAAGAGAAGTGAAAGGAGAAGGAAAGGGAAGTCGCTTAAATTAGAAGCGTAAAGATTTGTGAGTAATGGTTATGTGATACCATGAGTAAATTAATATGTGTTTGCGTTACCTCTCTCTCTCTCTCTTCCATTCCGACACAAAAATTTGCGTGACCAGTTGATGTGGACTATTTTCCAAAACAGCCAATCTGATCATTGCCTCTCGCTTCAACGTGATTCGCATAGTTGCAACACTGGAATGTTCGGCATTTCTTAACGTTTGAATAAAAAATATTCTTTGCATCCTCAAATTTTGAAGAAAAAAATCATTAATAAAATGCGTCCAACTTCTTTGTTCCATATTTCATACATAAAAATTCAATCATTTCTATTTCATCTTACAGTACCAGATGCATTGGCTGAAGTGTTCCACCGTCATAGACAACTTCAACCCATTAGCTATGGTATTCGTTTTTACTCTGTAAGACCAGGTGAATTTCTTCCATTCTTCGACCAAAATGATTTTGAGAAAACGAAGGTAACACGGAATGGTTTTATCATTGGTGTAGGAATGGGAAAATGGCTGCGTCCGATATATGATAGCCAAAAAAGACCGGTCATAGCGCGCGAAAATGGTAGGGGTAATACTCGTTTAACCCCAGATGAATTTCAGCAAATGTCGTATAACAGCGAAGAGATTTATGATATTCTACCTGGATTCAAAGAAATTTTGCGTAATTTGAAACAAAGACGCAACTAATTCAATTTAAGAAATATGTAAAGGGAGCGTCCAGTAATTACATATGTCATTCCATGTATGACACCACGCATGGAAATTACAAATGTGAATAAAAATTTGTTGAAATGCTTGAAAAAATGAGAATTAGTAATTTTATTTTACAAGTAAAGCTTGTAAATACACACTCATACTCAATTCCTTATTCTTCTCTTTAACCAATTTTTGAAGAATTCCTCTTTTTTCCCTTTTCCACTGTTTTTAAAAAAATTTCCCTTTTTCTCGTATTTTGGCTTGAATTCGAACCGAATCAATCAGAAAGAATCTCTTCTGGTTAGAAATTGTACTATTTGGTTAAAGATTTAACTATTTTGTTGAAAATCCTTTCTCCACTGGGAGCAACTGCCATATAAAAAAGAAACCAGCTTCCGGTAGAACCGCGGCAAATCAGATCCATGGCCACTTCTCAAGACCGTGAGATGGGTCTTGAGGACACGAAGCGACCCAAGGATGACAGTTTTCTGCATCAATCTCGAAAATGTCTTGACATATTTTTGGCAGGCAGGTATGGCTTTAAGGTTACGAACCAGTGATAGTTTCGGACCTCCGAGAGCACCGATCACAAGGATAATTACTTCAACTGAATATTTTGGGCACAGTCGTTGCAGCTTCCTTTTAAGGTCTTGATAACTCTCCTCCTTTCCTTCTCCTTGGCAGTGATGTATTCGGTCCAAGCCGAGAATTCGATCACGAATATTGTCCGTTTCTCGAAGTCTTGCAGCACAATCTCAGGCCTGGAGTGTGCAACGCAGACTGCTGTCCGAAAATCTTAGTTCCAGGAAATTTGGGACATCTCATTTTGGACGTCAGCTGCTCTGCGGCTTTGTTAAGGTCGGATGAGGGTGGGGAGGGTCTTATTCAGTAGGGGACGTCCTGAAGTTTTATTTTCCCCACAGTCAGTCGACATTATGCATTGGACGAAGGAGCAGCGTGCATTTGCCTGCGAGGCTCACTTTTCCAACGGTCGTTCCATCATCGCCACTCAACGTACCTTCCGTACTCGGATCAAAATTCATCCCGCAGATCTCGTTCCTGGCCGGCAGTTGATTGTTTCATTGATGCAAACATTAACGGTTGGACAAATCGACTGCCGGCCAGGAACGGGACCTGCAGGATGAATGTTGAATCGAGTATGGAAGGCACGTGTTGTAGCAATGATGGAACGACTGTTGGAAAAGTAAGACTCCCAGGTAAATGCGCGCTGCTTCTTTGTCCAATGCATGATGTCGACTGACTGTTGGGGAAACGAAACTATAGGACGTCCTCTACTGAATGAGACCCTCCCCACACTCAACCGAACAATTCTTGCCGCTTGGCGCCAACAACAAATCGGCAAGTTTCTGTGCCGCTCCCTGTATAGGTCTCTCCAGAACACGTTTAATCTTTTCTTTCTGCAGATGAATTTTGGCCCACTTTTCCAATCCAAAGTTCATACCAAGAATGCAAGACGTGCAAGAGATCGAGGCAGAAGTGTGATGCAAAAAAGCAGAGGGCTCATGGTATCGCCCTAAAAGACGCCCCTCTGGAAGGTGATGTTGTTGCGAATGATATTACCAGTATCTTCTTTCAACTACAGTGTTTACGGGATCTTGTATACCTCTCTCTGAAAAATATCTACCTCGTTGGGCAGGGTGGATTTTTGACAGAAATAGGGTGATCGCTGAAGAGACACGATGGTTCAGCGAGAAGCTGTTGATTCTCCCTGATCCATCTCTCCCTCTTCTGTATTCTCCTTCTTGCGTCAGATAACACCCATATTTTATCAAAAATATGCTGCTTGATCGTCAGAAGCTTTGACTTGTTTAGTGTGTCATTGTAGATCCTCAGTTCTTGGGCGAACTTTCGAAAATTTGCAATAAAAAGTCTATCAGAGGTTATGTAGTCAATCCCACACTGAACAGGGAACGCATTCTGTCCAGCCCATATAATCTCCTTGTTCAGTTGATACAGGCGTCTTTTGGTCTTTTGATCTATCGTTGGTTATAGCCTTCGCTTTGAATCAGCGAAAGCTTTTGCAGCACCATAAAATGAACAATTGATGTTCCAGAGGTGAGACTCCTCCTAGATATCACACGAAGGGAGGCATCCATTTCAGCCGGATCTTGGGGCTCAGGAGGAACCTGCATGTCAATATTCCTCCTTGTTCTGAAATCGCTATCATCTCTCAGAAGGTGTCTGCTTACCGCGGTTGGTCTTCATGTCCCTTCCTCATTCTCGTCTGCAGCTTGTTCAAGCAGCGTTTGGAGAAGCGCTCCGCGTACATATCGTCATGTCCGGCATGTCAAGACGGGGTCATTTCCACTCTAGCATACCGTCGCCACATTTTAAGCTAAGACATTCCCGATTACAGCTTCAGAGCGTGTCATGCAAACTCCGAGCATCTAGAACACATACTATCTAGTTGTGGGACTTATGCGGGAAAAGCCTGCATCCAAAGGCACAATGGGGCGCTAAGAGTGCTTTATTATCCTCTCTGTCACTCTTATGGTATTAGCCCTAATACCGCTCCTCTAAACGATTCTAGGGAAATAGAGTCTATCGTCTATCGTCGAGGCCTGACATAGTTCTCCTTGACTTCGAGAAACGAAAAATGTTCGTTATCGAATTTTCGGCACCAGCTGACAAAAACGTCATAGCCAAGTAGACAGGAAAAAAACAGAGGTATAAAGACCTTATAAGCGAGTTGCGACGGTTATACCCAGAATATTCTGTTAAGCTTATCGTCTTGGTCATCAGCGCTCTTGGAGGTGCCAAGGTATTATCGGTCAAAAGCTTGAAGAGTTACCTCAGGGTACACGAGACTTTTGTCGGATCATCGTTTTAAATGTGTCGCAGGCTATAGCCACCTATCTCACGTTCGTGAGGTGTGCTCACAGCAGAAATTTTACCGCGATTTCACCAATATATATCAAAACTTTAAGCACAAACTTTTGGTTAGAAAGAAATACGGTGGAATGAAATAAGTTTTAAACCAAGTTTTAAAAAAAATTACAAAAGTTTAAAACTAGTACTGCTACCAACTCTTATTATTTCCATTTCAAGTAGACCCATGTAATCTTTTTAAGTGAAAGGCAAACTGTTAAATCAGTATTATAAATTTCAAACTTCTGTTTAAATAGCGATTGCTCTTTTTCCGTGTAATTAGAAATGACGCATGTGATATTATCATAGACGCCTCTAGAACGTACTAAAACATCTTGTAGAAATTATAATATTGAAACTGTTGACGAAATTCAGCATAAATCAGTTTTTCTCGAGAAAATGCAGATCTTTACTGGGACACTCTTCTTCATCTTATTAGCAGATTTCTGTAATTGCATTGGTGAGTATAATATTATTAACCATCTTAAGCCTGAGACAAAAATGAGTGAAAGATGAAATTCAAACTACACAGTGCTCCTAATTTTACATCTACTATGTCATCGCAAAAGATTTCAAAATTTTATTAAATTAATGTATAACAACCTCACCTCATTAGGCGCTTGACTGTTAGTCCGTGACTAATGATGATTAACTGGGTTGATGATTGGTTCACTCGAGAACAAGCTGCCACGTGGTTCGCGCAGTTGAAAAACTGAAATGTTCAATATTTAGTGATGCCGCCGAGCGATATTTTTCGATACTGAGACGATACCGATACGATACTCACCTTCCAGTCTCGGATTTGTCTCGCTCGGTTTTGTATCGTAAAGTATTTTGCTAGGAACATGAGAAAATGTTTTATTTTTTTGAAATCTTTGAAACCATGTGAAAAGCTTCTAAATGTTTTGTCCACTATCTTTGAAAATATGCTTCTTGTTTGAAATTCCTATGAGTATGTTAAACTAACTTCAATTTTTCTAAAAAATTTGGAGAAACTTTCAAAATTACAAAAAATTGCCTTTAAATCTTCCACATTTTTTTCAACATTTTTAGAAATCTTTTTCATCTTTTCGAATTTTCTTTAAAAATTAATTAGTCAAAATAAAAAATCATTTTAAGTTTTCCTACTTTTTTCGAAATGTTCAGAAATCCACATTTGATTAGAAATTTTGTCTATTCTCTTCAAATTATAAATAATCTGTAACTTTTTTTAAATCTTCGAAACATTCTAAATATATTTTGAAGTATTTCGAATTTCTCTTCGAATTGAAAAATAAATCTGCAAAATTAAAACATTACCTTAAATATTTTCAGATTCTTTTTGTGCCAAGTTTGCAAGACTTCGGCAATGTTCAAAAAATTCTTTTTTCCAAATTAATTTCAAAAAATTATGATTATTTTCAATATTTCTAGGGAACTAAAGAAATTTCTCATTTTCTTGAAACCTTTCAAAACTCTCGAAAAGCTTCTAAATGTTTTGTTCGCTATCTTCAAAAATTTACTTTTTGTTTAAATTTGGTTGAAATCTTTTTAAGTTTTAAATTATTCTTGAATCATTTTAAAACCTCGAAATAACTTTTACGTTTCCACCAAGTGTAAGATAAATAAGTAAGCTAATTCACTAATATTTTTTTGAGAAATTATTATTATTATCATTCATAATAATAATTTCTTTCCAAACAATCAATGAATCAGAAATCAAACGGTACTTTATAACGGTAACCAAATAAATGAATTTGCAGCCCTACAAATTTTCAACCAAAAATGGAATAGTTATATTTTCAGTTACAAAGATTATTTTTCATTAAAAAAAAAAGAATTTTCAAGAAAATAGTTCATTTTTTAACCAAAGAAATTAATTTTCAACCAAGAAAATTAATCATTTACAAAAAAAACGAATTTTCAACCAAATAGTTAAACTTTCAGTGAAAGACATTATTTTACAACAACTATAACAAAGAATTTTTAACAAAGTGGTTGAATGTTTAACCAAAGGAATGTAATTTTAAATATAATTAATGATGAATCAATAGTTAATGATGAATCTTTGATAAAAGAATTAATTTTGAATCAAATAGTTGAATATTGAACCAAGAAAATGAGTTTTTAACCATAAAGAGTAATTATTTTCAACCGAAAAAAAAAAGAATTTTGAATCCAAAAATCGAATTTTTTTATAGAAAATTCATCCCTTCGTTTGAAAATTCAACTTTGTGATAGAAAATATATTTATTTGGTTGACAATTCGTCTCTTCTTGGTAGAAAATCAATTTTTTGGGTAAAAATGTAACTGTATGGTTGAAAATAAATCTGTTTCAGTTGAGGATTCAAGCCTTTTTGATGAGAATTCGTTTTTTTTGTGTGTTAAATCCAACTGGTTTTTATTTTTAAATAAATTCTTTTTTATTGAAATATCAACTATGGCATGTTTTGTTAAAAACTAATCTTTTTAAATTAAAAATTCAACTCCGTGGTTGATGATTCATAATTTTAGTTCAAAATTCTTTTTTTTTTGGTTTACAATTTTTCTTTTTCATTGCAAAATTCATATTTTCGGGTTGAAATTTTCCTGCTTTAATGAAAATTCGTCTTTTGACTTGAAAATTTCACAATTTCATATTACATTAAACTATTTGGTACAAAACTAAACTGTCCTGTAAAAAAATCGTTTTTTCTATTGAAAAGTAATTTTCCGGAATAAAACTTTAACTGTACCATTTCCGGTTGAAAAGCGATCTTTTTAGTTTAAAAATTCAATCATTTATTGGAAACAATTTGAGAAACGAAAAAAATATAAACTAAAAATGAATCAAATAAAATTTGGACTAACATTACATCCATTGTTCAAGATATTTAGATGAACATTTATGTAATTTGTTAAAAATCCGCCTTTTTTGGTAGAAATTTCAACTATTTGGTTAAAATTTTTTGTATTTTGTTGAAAATTCACCTTTCCTGGCCGAAACTTAATCTTCTTATTTGAAAATTCAACTACTTAGTTGTTGAAAATTTGTTTTTTCTGGTAGAAAAATAATCTTCTTATTTGACATATTTTTTACTGAAAATTTAACTACTCGAATTTTTGTTGGAGATTAGTCTTTTTTAATTGAAGATTCAAGTACATTGTTAAAAATTAATCTTTTTTGGTTACATTCAACTGGTTTCAATTTAAAATTAGAATCTTTTTCGATTTAACATATCAACTATTACATTTTTTGGTGTAAATTAGTATTTTCAGGTGAGAAATTGAACTATTTAGTAAAGAATTTAAGTGTTTTATGGAAAATTGTTGTGATTACTTGATAATTTACCTTTTCGGTTAAAAATTAAACTTACTGGTTAAAAATGTATGTATTATTGTTGAAAATTCGTCTTTTCTTGCAGAAAATAATTTTTCTTCATTTTTGAGAAAGAATTTGTATTTGGTTGGCAATTCGCCCTTTTTAGCAGAAGATAATTTTTTGGCTTAAACATTAAATATTACATTTTTGATGTAAATTAGTATTTTCAGGCTGAAAATTCAAGTGGCGAAAATTGTTTTGTTTTTTTTTAATTGAAAATTCCACAATTTGGTATTAAATTCAACTATTTGGTACAGAACTAAACTGATTTGTACAAAATTCCTTTTTCCCATTGGAAATTAATTATCCCTAATAAAAATTGAACTATATTTTTGGTTAAAAATCGATTTCTTTTTAGTTTAAAAATGCAATCATTTAGTTAAAAATGTTAAAAATGTTTGGTAGAAAATTCCACTACTTGTTTAAAAATGTATGTATTTCGTTGAGAATTCATATTTTCTGGTAGAATTAATATTCTTGGTTGAAAATTCAACTCTTTGGTAGCAAATCTTTTTTTTTTTAATGTAACTCTATACTCGAAAATTAATCAGGGTTAGTTCAAGATTCAAGTATTTTGTTGAGAATTCGTCTTTTTTGGTTCAAATATCAACTGTTACATTGTTTGTCGAAAATTACTATTTCCAGGTTGAAAATTCAACTGTTTTGTACAGAATTCGTTTTCTTTTTCTAGAAAATTAATTTTTTTAACTAAAAATTTAAAAATTCGATTTTTGGTTGAAAATTGATTTTTTTAGTTGAAAATTCAAATATTTGGTTGAAAATACATGTATTGTCTTACATTCAAGTAATTTACTGAAAATTCGTATTTTTGGTTCAATTCAACTAGTTTTTATTTTTAATTAAAATATATTTTATTAAACTACTTTCTCAAAATTTAATTTTCTCTTGATGAAGAATCATAATTTCAGTTGAAATTTTTTTCTGTTATGTTTAAAAATGATTTTTTTGAACAAAATTCAACTCATTATTTGTATATTTACTTTTTTGTTGAAAATTCATATTCCCGGGTTGAAAATTTATCCATTTTTTTTATTCGTCTTTTTGACTTGAAAATTTGCCACAAGAAATATCTGAAAGATTTTAAGGTAATGTTTTTGATTTTTCAGATTTTTTTTTAATTTCAGGAAAAATTCGAATTATTTTGAAAGATATTTAGAATGTTTCGACATGTCACAAATATCTTCAAGACCAATCAATTGTAAAAAAAAATAAAAAAAGATTTTAAAAGAATTAAAAAATCTGGAAATTAAAAATATTTTCAAACTTGAAAACTTTTCTGAAAACATATGAAGTATTTCCTAATTTCTTCCAAACTTCTAAAAGTCCTGAAGTTTGAGAGGTCTAACTGATACCAATGATTATTCCTCAGATTTTGTAACATCATACAAAATAATGAAATTTTCTGTACAATTTTTTAAATTAATTTTAGACATATCTGAAATCTTCAGATATCTTTCCAAATTTTCTGCAAATTCGTAGGAAAATTAGATTCATACTTTGAAATCAAAATCATAATACTGATTATCCTCGTTCTCATATCTCAGAATCTCTTTCCTAGGTAGAATGTTTTTGTAATTTTGAAAGTTTTTCCAATTTTGTTGAGAAAATTTTGATTTTGTTTAGAAGAATCGTAGGAATTTTAGAAGTTTTAAAGCTTGAAAATTTAAAAGGTAAGGTGCTTGAAGTTCTTAACGTTTAAATGAACATTTCTGATTAATTACTTTATAATCTAGAAACAGTGCAAAAATATAATGGTTCATTACATTGAAAATAATGCAATTATCAAAGAAACTTATAATGCGTATTTTTATCCGCAGTTGAAAAATATTTCTAGATATAACAGAATCGGGAAAATATATTTCGTTCATTTGAAGGTTCAGAACTTTAAATTACAAGAAAGGGTTTATTGGTACTCAGGTAGTTGAAACTTGTCGCCGTTCCCCTTCTACTGTTGTTTCGTAGGAAACCACCATCTGGCTGTCTAGTCTCAAAATCCCGAGACGATCCGAGCGATATATCGGTTCTCCCATACAAAAACGATACGAGACAAAACCGAGACTGGAGTCTCGGAAACCGATACGGATACGAGCAAAAACCGAGATTATTCGATACGATATCGAGACAGTCTCGTACACGGAGAGAAAAGGATGGTCAAAGTTAGAAAGTCAAAATTTAGAGAGCCAGTCAGTCCTTCTATATGGTCGAACGGTCCTTCCAAAATTTTTTCGACATAGTTAGAAGGACTCTTATTTTATGGCCAGTCTGATGGTTATAAGAACATCAGATTTCGACCATCCACGAAGGAATAGATAAACCATCGCATATGCACGATTGCTCGACGTTTGCGCGTCAATTATGCGCGTGAAAATTTGTAGGTTACCGGGTATCGGTAATTGGTGTTTGGTGCAGTGCTCCCAATCTTGCTCCCCAACCGCATTGCGCATGCGTCGCGCGGAATTTCTGATTAGTTGCGTAGCGCGCGCTTATTTAAAATGTTTTAAGTATGCAAATTGTTTCAAACAAATAATAATTAGAAGATGCATAGGAATACATTTTTCATTGCAAAATAAACTGTCGTAGTCACAGATGTAATAATAATTTGATTTCACTGTCGAAAACACATTATTCCTTCGGACATCGAAGAAACATTTCAGCAGTGAAATCAAATTATTATTATATCTATGACTGCGAAAGTTTATTTTGCAATGAAAAATGTATTTCTATGCATTTTAAAATTATTATTTTTTTGGAACAATTAATTTGTATATTTGAAAAATTTTAAATAAGCGCGCGCTATTCAGTCAATCAGAAATTCGGCGCGCCGCATGCGCAGTGCGGTTGGGGAGCAAGATTGGGAGCACTGGTTTGGTGCCAATTTGCATAACGGACGCGTGTACCGTGTGGTGCTGATCAATCAGATAAGCAGTTTTTATAGTATTCCTAGTAGTTCTAGTGTTGTGCTTGTCGATGTTGCTAGTGTTATTCCCTAGTGTTGTGAATTTAAACGATCGAATTCTGTAAGTATCTATTTTACATAAGTATGTGACATTATTCGAGACAGTTAATACTGATATTTTTTAGGTTATTATACAAGTTTAAAGTCAATTATGATTATTCGAGAAATCACTGATAATTCTAGCTTTAATTAATGCAGTTTAAACTTGATTTGTGATTATTAATTTAAAAATAAAACTTTATCTTCCAGTTGTCACATACTTCCACATTTGAATGCATGCAAGGATAGATGGTCTAGGTCGTCGTATGTAAAGCTCATGGAGAGCTGGAACTGTGGGCAAAATATCATCCAAATATTCAGAGGTAATTATCATTAATTACATTTCTTATGAAAAAAATAATTTTTTATACTCGTTGGTTGAAAGTAGAGCTTCTTACAAATTCATTTTTTTGGTAGAAGGTTCATAATTTTAGTAGAAAATTTATATCACATTTAGTTGAAATTTCATATTTTTTGGTTGAAAATTCTATATTTAATCTAGGAAATTCGTCTGCTTGTATTTGAAGTTCAAAAATTTGGTTGGAAAATCTACTATGTGGTAGAAATTTTAACTTTTTTGTAGAAGATTAGTCCTTTCTTACTACAAAATCATTTTTTTAATGAAAAGTCAATTTCCTCAAATGAAAATTTACCTGTTTCATTTATGTTTAAATATTCTTTTTTATATTGTAGAGCTTCACCTATTTTGTTGAAAATTAATGTGGTTTGTTTAAAATTCGTCTTTTTTTGTTGTACAAAATTAATCTCAATTGAAGAGTCAACTATTTGGATAAAAATATGTGTATTTTGTCGAAAATTTATTTCTGGGATTTTTGTTTCGAAAATTCAACTTTTTTGTAAAATATTTTTATAATGTTAGTCGATAATTTATATGTTCAATTGAAAAATGAACTTTTTTATAATTTCCCTTTTTTGGAGTACAAAATTATTTCTTAAACTCGAAAATTCAACTATTTCGTTGAAAATTCATCAGTTTTGTTGAAAAAATTTGATTTTTTCATCGAAAGTAAAACTATTTACTTGTTAAAGAAACTATTCCGTTGAAATTATTATTTTTTGTGGAGGTTTAATCTATTTTATTTGAAAATTCGACCAACTAGTTGCAATTTACCTTACTTCTTGAAAATTTATCTCTTTTGATTGCAAGTTCAAGTATATGGTTGTTAATTCAACTGTTTGATTGGAAATTATTTTTCATGAAATTCTACTATTTAGTTGAAAAAAAATCTTTTTTGTTGAAAATGATCATCTTATTGGAATTTCTAGTTTTTTTTGTGTTAGAAAATGCAACTATTTGGTTGTGGTTTAATCATTTTGGTTTGAATATTCGACCATTTGGTTGGAAATTCATTTTGCAGTTTGTAATTCAACTATTTGGCGAAAACTTCATAACATTTTTAAAAATTCATCTCTTTTGCTTGAAAGTTTTCAGCTATTTGCTTACAAATGCAAATGGTTAAAATTATATTTTTTTAATGCAATAAATTGATTGGAAATTAATCTTTCAGGTTGAAAATTCACCTGTACTGACATAGAAAGCTCTTCACAGGATGAAGTTGAAGGCGATCTGTGTATGTCCTAGAGTCCATTTTGAAGTAAGTTTTAAGGATGTTACAATTGTTACACATGTTCTGTTTTTTTATTGTATTTGATAGTCCTGAAATAAAAAGTGGCCTGGTGGTACTTCCCATAAACTACGTTGCAAGTTTGAAGAGGGGG
>CAKNXH010000650.1:1505-66749 GCA_932178445.1 Andricus quercusramuli | reverse complement strand
GTTTTTTATTGAAAAGGCTACTATTATAGTTTTGGTTCTGAATTATTCCGATTGATTAAAAATTATATTATTTTGTTGAAAATGCAACTACATTGTTGAGAAGTCATCCTTTTTTATCAAAAATTCAACTACTTTGTTAAAAATTTAATCTGTTAGTTGAAGGTTCATTTCATTGGTTGAAAATTTAACTATTCTAATGAAAATTCGTTTCGTGTGTGGTTGAAAATAAATCTTTTGAACTGACAGTTAAAATGTTTTATTTTTGATTAAAAATTTCTTCATGTCAGGTAAAAATTAAACTATTTGGTTAAAAATTAATCTTTTTTAGTTGAAAGTTCAACTTTTTGGTTAAAAATTCGAGTATTTCATACCAAATGAACTTTTATGGTAAGCATTATACTGTTTTGTAGAAAATTCATCTTTTTGCCTTGAAAATTAAAGTATTTGTTTGAAAATTTAATTTTTTAGTTGAATAATCATTTTTTTATGTTGAAAATTCAACTTTTTGTAGATAATTATCGGCCAAAAAGACAAATTATAATTTGTCTTTTTGGCCGAGAATTCATCTTTTCAGTTGAAAATTCAATAACCTCGTTGAAAAATCATTTCTATTGTTAAAATTTTTTTTATCGGAAAATTGTACTTTCTTATGTTTGGTTAAAACTTTATTCTGTATATTGAATAAGTTGAAAAATCTTATTTTTTATAGACAATTAATTTTCTTTGTCCAAAATTCAACTTTTTGGTTGAAAATTCAACTGTTTGGTAGAAAATTCAAATATTTTGCTAAAAAATCTTCTTTTGGGTAGAAAATTATCCTTGTTTGTTAATAGTTTAACTTTTAATTGAGAATCTTATTAAAAATTCATCTTTTATTATTGAAAATTATCTTTTTTGATCAAAATTAATTTTGTTGTTGTTGAAGGTTCATCATTTTGGTTGAAAATTTAACTATTTTAATTAAAGTTGGTTTCATGTTTGGTTGAAAATTAATCTTTTGAACTGTCAATTCAACTATTCCATTTTTGGTTAAAAATTTATCTCTTTTAGTTGAAGGTTCAATTTTTTGGTTGAAAATTAAAAAATTTCATTTTAAAGGAACTTTTATTGTGAATATTCTACTATTTTGTAGAAAATTTATCTTTTTGGCTTGAAAATTAAACTTGTTAGTTGAAGAATCATATTTTTGTGTTGATAATTCAACTTTTTTTGTAGATAATTGGTCTTTTTGACTTCAAAATTAAATCATTTTGCTCAAAATTCATGTCATTTGTTCTTTTATTGAAAATTCATTTTTATTGTAGAAATTATTATTTTTCAATCCAAAAATTTCACTATTCCATGTTCGGTTTAGAACTTTATCTTGTATATTGGATACGTTGGAAATTTGTATTTATTATAGAATACTCAATCTCCTTGGTCGAAAATTCATCTTTTCGGTTGGACTTTTAACAATTTTTTTGCCGTTCAAATTTATTTTTTCAATTAGCTTTTATCTGAAAATTTTAATATACCATTTTTGGCTGAAACTGTATCTGCATTTGGCTGAGAATTCATCTTTTTGGGTAAAAAACTAACATAGAAAAAATAACAGAAGTGGATGTTTGCAAAAGGTAAATTTATTTATTATTCGGAAATCGCTCTGAAGATTACAATTTGTTTTGTTTTTTTTCTGTGAATTTTCTTTGTTGAAAATTAAAATTTTTGGTTGAAAGTTCATCTATTTGATAGAACATTCATACATATATTTGATTAAAAATTCGTCTTTTTGGGTAATAAATTATTCTTGTTTGTTGATAATACAACTTTTTGGTTGAGAATCTTGTTCAGAATTGATCCTTCTTGATTTAAAATTATCTTTTTTGTTGAAGCTTCTTTTTTTCCGTGTTAAAAGTCCACCGTTTCTTAAAACATTCGACTTTCTAGCTTCAAAACTTCAGTCTTTTGTTGAAAACTCATCTTCCATGGTAGAAAAGTCATCTTTCTTGGTTTGAAATGAACTTCTTGAATAAAAATTCAACTTTCTTCCAAAGGCCTGCCAGGCCTCGATAACATCATTGATTTAAATTATTGATTATGCTTATTGATTATTTACTTTTTTCTAGGGAATATTTATGGGACGGATCACACACTCAGAAATCTATAGGCAAGCGACAGTTGTAAGCGTTATCAGTTTAAATGCGTTGAAGTCTTAAATAATTATATTAAAAAATGTATTCCACGTTTTATATACAATGATTGACCATAATTGAATTAGTTTTCAAATTTATCTTTAACGAAGGCTTTACAGAAGTGTGATTTATGTACGGATCCACGAAGATACTGTTTTCTGATATAAGTTCTATATATATATTTATGCTTTTCATTCTAAAAATAAAAGTATGCATTTAAAACCATAATTTTTAACGAACTTTAACCCATTGATCATTAGTGGAAATATTTTGTTTAATTTTTCGGCTGTGTATGAGAAGGGTTACGTGAGGGTTTCTCATTTTTTCAATACATATACTGTTTTTGAATACGATATAGAATATTTTATACTCTGCATCTGAATTAGTATGAAATTATACTAATTACATAGTGCGATGACTTTTATCAATTGATAAATAGTCAGAAGTATTTCTATACCAATCTTCAGTAAAAACTACTAATTCGTAGAAAAAAAACGTTCAAAATTCAATTCATAAAAAGAATTTTTTCTTATTAATTATATTTGTTGCGATTTCACTACAAATTAGTAATTTTTGATTAGAGATTATTATTAGAATGCTTACTATAAATGAATTGATAAAGGATGTTTGGCTTTCATAAATGGTAATTTTAACCATATCTGATTTTTGAATCGACCCTGTGCGACAAGCGAATTTTTCCTCCTAAAATATTCATATTGATATTCCGGGATAATCATGTCGACCCGCTGAAATGATCGAATCGACCATTCGAGCTGATGAAATCGACTGTATTGAGATGATCGAAGCAGTCGCCCGAGGTGTCCAAACCTATACTAAACATTGACCAAGTTGACCCTTTGAGAAAATCGAATCGACCATCTGAGACGATCGAGTCGTATGTTTGAGACAATCATATCGATCCTTTACTATGATCAGGTCAGCTATCTCGAGATGACCGAGTCGACCGTTCGAGATGATCGAGTCGACACTTTGAGATGATCGATTTGAACCTCTTGTTTCAACCTTCTAGAGATAGTCGCTTTAGCCATATGCAAGGGCTGTCCTATAGTTGACCCTGCAATATGGTCGGTCTGCACATCTAGATGGCCAAACAGACCTTCCATTTTTCTCCGTGTATCGAACGGCATCACTATCAATATTTCTTAACGTTCAAACAAAAAATATTCTTTGCATCCTCAAATTTTGAAAAAAATCAATAATAAAAATGCGTCCAGTTTCTGTGGTCCATATTTTATGCATGAAAAATCAATCTTTTTCATTTCTTCTTACAGTACCAGATGTACTTGCGGAAGTGTTCCAGCGTCATAGACACCTTGATCCTATCAGCTATGGCATTTGTTATTTCCGTATGAAACCAAATGCACTTGTTCCATTTTTCAACCAAAATGATTTTGAGAAATATAAGGTAACACGGAATGGTTTTATCATTGGAGTGGCACTAGGGAATTTGTTGCGTCCGATATATGACAGTCAAAGAAGACCGGTTATAGTGCGCGAAAATAGCAGGGGTAATACTCCTTTGACCCGAGAGGAATTTGAGCAAATGTCGTACAACAGCAAAGAGATTTTTAATATTATACCTGGATTTGAACAATTTGTACGCAGTTTGAAAACAAATCGTAACTAAATCAATTTGAGAAATATGTAAAAGGAGCGTCCAGTAATTACATGTGTAATGCCATCTGTGATATCACACATGGAAAATAAAAATTTGTTCAAATGCTTAAAAAAATAAATATTGGTGATTTTATTTTACATGTGAGGCATCTTAATACAGACTTGGACTCTTTCCCCTTTTCTTGACTTTAACCATTCTTCAAAGAATTCTTTTTTTCTCTTTTGCACTGTTTTCATTGAAAATTCGTCTTTTTAGTTGAAAATTAATTTTCTTAACTAAAAATTAAATTAATTCATTTTTGGTGACAATTTTCGGTTCTTAGTTGAGAATTAATGTATTTTGTTGGAAATTTATCTTCTTTGTTGAAAAATTAATTTTTCTCTAAAGATGCATAATTTTAGTTGAAAACTCATCTCTTTGATTGAAAATTCAACTATTTGGTTCAACATTCTCTTTGATTGAAAATTTAACTAATTTCTTAGAAATTCGCTTTTTTTGCTTGAAAATAAATTTTTTAACTAGAAAATGAACTGCTCCACGTTTTATGGCAAAACAATCCTTTTTAGTTCAAAATTCTAATACTTAGTTAAAAGTTGAACTACTTTGTTAGAAGTTTATTTTCTGGCTGAAGATTCATCATTTTAGTTTAAAATTCATCTCTTTGATTGAAAACTAAACTAATTTCTCGAAAATTAGTTTCTTTTTGTAAAAAATTAATTTTTCAACATGAAAATGTAACGATTTCATTTTTGGTTTCATTTTTTGTAGGAAATTATTCCTTTTGGATGAATATTTGAATACTTATTTGAAAGTTGAACTACTTTTTTAGAAGTTGATTTTTTGGCTAAAGATGCATCATTTTAATTTGAAATTCATCGCATTGATTAAAAATTGAATAAATTTGTTGAAAATTAGTTTTTTTTGTAAAAAATTAATTTATAGAAATGAAAGTGTAGCGATTGCATTTTTGGTTTAAAAAATATTTTTTTTTTATTTGTTGTTGAAAATCATTCATATTAGTTAAAAATTCAACTTATTTTTCATAAGTTCGATTTTTGTTGCCAGAATATACATTTTCTAACTGATAAATTAACAATTCCATTTTTTATTGCAAAATAATCTTTTTTAGTTGCAAATTCAACTATTAGGTTGAAAACACATGTGATTTGTTAAAAATTATCTTTTTTTGTAAAAAAGGAATCATGTTAGTTGAAAATTCATCTCTTTGATTGAAAATTTAACTAATTTTTTATAAATTCTAATTTTTTGCTAGAAAATAAATTTTTTAACTGACAAATTAAATATTTTATTTTTTATTGCAAAGCAATCTTTTTGTAGTTGAAAATTCAACTATTTAGTTAAAAATTGAACTACTTTTTTAGCAGTTAATTTTGTGACTAAAGATGCTTCATTTTATTTGAAAATTCATCTCTTGGATTGAATATTAAACTCATTTGTCAAAATTTGTTTTTTTTTTGGTGAAAATTAGTTTAAAGAATGGAAATGTAACGATTGCATTTTTGGTTCAAAATGTATTATTTTTAGTTGTAAATTCAAGTATTTGATTGAAAATTGATGTATTTTTAAAAAATTTCTCTTCCCTCGCAGAAAATTAATCTTTTTGAGTGAAAATTCATTTCATTGATTGAAAATTGAACTCATTTATTGAAAATTTTTTTTTCAAAATAATTTCTAATAATGAAAATGTAACAATTCTATTTTTGGTTTGAAGTGTATATCTTTTAGTTGAATATTGAACTATCCGGATGGAAATTCATGTATTTTGTTGAAAATTCATAATTTTTCATAGAAAATTAATCCGTTTAGTTGAAAATTCATCTTTTTGCTTAAATTTGACTAATTTATTATGAATTCGATTTCCTGTTGCTGAAAAATAAATTTTTTAGCTGATAAATTGAATATTTCATTTTTTATTGCAAAATGATCTTTTTTAAGTTGAAAATTCAACTACTTCTTTCAAAATTGATGTATTTTCTTAAAAATTTATCTTTTTCGGTAGAAATATAATCTTTTCAGTTGAATATTCGTCACTTTGATTAAAAATTGAACTAATTTGTTAGAATTCGTTTTTTTTTTGTAAAAATTAATTTTTAAAACTGAAAATGAAACTTTTACTTTTTATTGAAAATTTAACTAGTTTCTTAGAAATTCGATTTTTGTTGCTAGAGAATACATTTTTTAGCTGATAAATTGAATATTTTATTTTTCATTACAAAATAATCTTTTTTAAGTTGAAAATTCAACTTTTTGATTCAAAATTGATGTATTTTGTTAAAATATTATCTTTGTTGGTGGAAAGTTAATCTTTTTAGTTGAAAATTCAACTCTTTCATTGAAAATTGAACTAATTTGTTATAAACGCTTTTTTTTTGTTAAAACTAATTTTCAAAATTGAAAATGTAACTTCTATTTTTGATTGAAACCATATATTTTTTATTTCAAAGTTCCATTTTTATTGCAAATTGATCGTTTTTAGTTAAGAATTCAACTATTTGGTTGAAAATTCATTTTTTTATTAAAAATTGATCTTTTCGGGTAGAAAATTAATCTTTTTGGTTGAAAATTCAACTATTTATTTGAAAGTATAAATACTTTGTTGGAAATTTATTTTTGGCTGGCTGAAAATTCTTTTTTTTTATTAATTTCTCCATTCGATAATTAAACTATTATATTTCTGGTTAGAAATACTCGAATTAATTTTTCTATAAATTACTTTCTGAATCCTAAAGATCTAAATACAATTTTTTATTTATGACCCATTTGTCCAAGGTTTCACAATAATTTATATGTATATTGTTAACACTTTGCGGCACGTGGAGGAAATATAACTGATAACAGATAACGTAAAGTACCTCGCTTCAAACTTTCTTTTTATCGTAAAAAGTAAGATAAAAATGGTCAAGAACAGAGTTAACTCCGCTAAAGATAAAAAATATCTCTAAAGTATAAAACATGAATGATATATCATTATATTTATTGTATTAAATAATGAAATCTAATAATAAAATGAATCAACAACTCAAATTTAAAAGTACGATTTTGAAAGTAAAATCATTTAGCATATTCGTATAAAATGTTTGAATGCAGATTATATGAGCGAAAGTTAAAAAGGTGGAATTATACGGTTATATATTTAATGGGAAGAAAGTATTTGAGATCAACATGAAAAATATTTTTTTAAGTCATATTAATTGCAATAAGGGTAAAAATAATTTTTTAGTTAAGAAGTACGTATTTATTCAATGCTTATATTTTTTGTATTTAATAACAATCTTTTAATATAAGCCATTTACAATATTTTGTGTGTATGTATATTCATTATACTCTCTCCCTTTTACGGGTTTAAGAGTATTCAAAAAACCATTACAAAGCTTCTCCTTATAAACATATCGACCTAACTTAACCTACTGCGGAAACGGAAGCCCTACCTCTACACTACTTCAACCTTTTTCCTATGCTACAGTCCAAAAAACTCCCTTTACCCTAACTGTCATCTTGTCCAATTACACCTTCCACAAATCAGCTTATTGTCTCTACCTCCTTTCCCTTTCTTCGCTCTCTTCTGTTTACCTCTCACATCTAGCAGTGACAAACAACTCCCTCCTTCTAATCTGTCAATAAAACAAACATTTTTCCTTCCTTACCGTTTTTCACTCCCAGATGTACATCACATCCTATCCCTCACTTCGATCCACTCTCATTCCACACATACTCTCACAATACCCACCAACCGCCTTGCTCTGCCTTTCACTTAAACTTTATCACCATTCTCTGCTTCTTTCTTCTCTTCTTTTCCTAGTGATTCTCTTCTTTCTCTTCTAGCCGAATCACCTCCATTCTGCCTTCCTTGTCGTTCTATTTCCAAATTTGCCATTAACCTAAGAGGAAACGGAAACACTCCTTCAAACTTCTCGGTGACCTAACGTCAACCTTCACACGACCCCCAACCTGATTCTCGCCATACTCCCAGTCCCTTCATATACATGGTGCCCCAGCACTTCTCCTTCTCACTACAACTCATCCACTCACAACTTTTCAATTCTTCCACTTCTGCACTCACGATCTTCTTCTCCTCCCCCACCTTACTCCGTTGCGCTGGTCCTCTTCTCTTCCTGTTCTCTCTCTGTCTTCTTCTCCATCGTGCCCATCACTATCATTTCGCCTTCCTACTCGTTCCACTGCCAAATCATCTCCCCCACCCTCGCCTTCATGAATCTCAGGTCTACTTCCACTCCCTCTTTTTCTATCTTTTTCTTCTCTCTTCTTAGCCAATCTTGTATTTCTTCCTCCCTCTCTGTCAAATCCTCTCCCATTCACAGCCCTGATCCTTTCAACTTTCTTTTAGCGTTCAGCAGATCCCTCTTGTTCTCCCACGTTCTTAATTAGAGCCGTATTCCACCGTCTATCTTCTTCGAGTTATCTGTTTCCGCCACGATTTTAGTATGTGCGGCCAAGAGTCCTACCACGTTCGTCAGGTCATTGTCCTCCTTCGAAAGTCCTAGCACTTCCAAGGTTCTTCTCCTTTCCGCTCTCTCTTCCTTCTCCCTCTTTCACTCTTCCTCCGTCAGCTTCTTCGGTTGATTCCTCCACGTTCTATCCTCTTCTCCAGTTTGGCATCCCACTTCTCTTACTTCTCTTTCTTCTTTCTTGCTCTCCATTTTTTCGTCAAGTTTCTCTAACTTAGACACAAGTTTGTTGAGCGTTCCCTCAAAACTCCTTCAGTCTATCTCCCTCTCGCTTCTCATTATTGCTCTCTCTATCTCCCATTCAATTTTCAGGTACTCTATAAATTTGTCCTGCCTTGCTTCCAATCTTCCCACTGCTTTCTTCCACACTTTCATTGTCACATCCTCCGCTTCCCTCACTTTCTTCGCTTCGTCACCTATTTCAGTTCGTCCGTCCGTGTGCTAGCACTTTTTTTACAATTCACACTTTTTCTCACACCGTCTGACTCTCACTCAGCCCAGCTGATCTTCCAAACCCTTTCACCATGTTCTCGTCACTACTCCAGTCAGACTCGTAACTCCAGGTTCCTACATTCTACACTAGATGGCACTAGCACTGCTTATTTCCTTCAGCGTCCTTCCGGTCCGAACCTAACCTCTTTATTTCGGCGTGCCCTTTTTTCTTCGTCCACTTTTAACTTTTCCTTTTCACTTCTACTCTTACATTCACTTCCACTGGACCCAAGCACCTTTCTTCACCTTTTCACTATTTTTTTACACCTTTCCTCTCCCTTTTTCCATCCAAGCACTTCGAAACTCACTCTGGCACCTCACACTCACGTCCACTTTTTCTCCACGTCGAACCGGAAGTCTACCATTTTTTGTATGTTTATTATATAATATGAAATATGTATTATTATTAAAATTGTATTATTATTATTCTTCAGAATAGGAATAATTAAAAACATAATTATCAGGATAAAATTAGTTTTTTCGCTAGGAAGTAGTGAAAAGTTGAGTGAGTTGGAAAAATTAGAAGCTCTTATAAAGGGATTTACAAAGAGAATTTTAAGAGAATTTAGAGAAAAATTAGAAAACGATGAAATAGAACGTTTGGCAGAAGGAGGTGTAAACACGCTGCTAGAAAATCTCAATGGAGTGATTGATAAAGTGAGGAAAGAGGTGAGACCAAGAGAAGAAGAAGAGGAGTTTAGGAGAAGTTGGTGGGACGATGAATGCAGGAAAAGTAAAGATAAGATGAAGGAAAGTGTAAGGAAAAGGAGGAAAGGGGAAATGGGAAAAGAAGAAGTCAACAGGGGAAGGAGAGAGCACGATAGAATGATAAAGGAGGAAGAAAGTTACATGGAAGTGGTAGAGAAAGCGGTAAAAGAAAGGGAGAGAATTGCAAGTGATAAACAGGGAAAGAGGAGGCAGGAAGGGCATAAATGAAGGGATAGGAATGAAAGAGTGAACAAAGAACTTCAAGGGGCTGTTAGGAGGGGTGGAAAATAGGGTAAAGGGAGAGGGAAGAAAAGCGGTAGCGTGAGACGAGGACAGCGAAAACGAGATTAGCAGGGAAGAGGTGGATGAGGCGATTGTTCGGGTAAAAATAAATAAGACAACAGGTTGAGATGGCTTGGAATGTGAAGCACTCAAATATGGGGGATTAGGAGTGAGAGAAGAGATGTGAAAGATTTACAATGAGGTATGGAAAGGAGAAGGGTGGCTGGAGGAATGGAAGACATGTCTGGTAGGGCGGTTAATTAAAAAGGGAGAGGAAAAAAGGCTAGAGGAATATAGAGGGATCACACTCATGTCAATCGGATATAAAGTTTATGCGGAAGTGCTTAGAAGGAGGTTGCAAAGACAGGTAAAAGAAGAAACAAGTACAAAAAATAATCAAACGGGTTTTAGAAACGGGATGGAAACCATAAATAACATCTACGTGCTCAATTTTCTAGTCAATAGGAACCAAGGGCGAAAGAAAGGGAAACTAATTGCATTGCTTGTCGATTTCAAGGCAGCATTTGACTCAGTTAACAGGCGGGTGTTATGGGCAGCCATAAAAGAGAGAGAAGAGTAGACGAAGGATTAATAGAGAGAATTAAAGAAATATTCGTGGAAACCAAGATGAGAGTGAAGATAGGAGACAAGAAAGAAGAGAAATTCTGGATAGGAAGGGGGCTCAGGCGAGAGTGTCCGTTGAGCCCACTTCTATTTAGGATTCTTCTGGCAGATCTAGAGAAGTTGAAGAGGAAAGGGAAAGGGGAAACAACGTTAGGAACAGGCAAAGTATACTCACTAGCATATGCAGATGATGTAGAGCTAGTGGCGGATGATGGAATAGATATGAATCTGTTGATGAGAGTGTTCGAAGACTATGTCAGACAAAAGGGTTTAACTATGAATGTAGTGGTGGAGTTGGTGGATGAGTTTTGCTACCTAGGATTTTGGTTCGAAACGAGAAGAGGAAGCGAGCTGCAGGTGAGTAAGAGGGTAGAATACGTGAGTAAAGTAATGGGACAAGTATGGGGTGTAGGAAAAAGAAGGTTCAAGGACGACTGGAAGATGAGAGTATGGATGTTTGATGTCTTAGTATGATCAGTGTTAAACTAAAGAAGACCTAAAGAAACATACTTCCACTGTTTGCAGAGAAAGATAATATATGTGTACTAGAAAAATGCATCATACCCGAGCTGCATATTTTGCAAGGGTTTGTCAATCACCTTTTTTGGAACGGCCTAGTACCGTGGCTTGGTCGAGAGAAAACACTACACTGGACTATGACACTGTAAGTAGTATCCAAAAATTATCATGGTGGAATATTTAAAGGAAATGCATGCAGAAAATTGCTGAAAGAACCCGATGAATTACTAGATCCTGATGTTTATAAAGATGTAGGTCAGTTTGTTTTGACACCTTACGTAAGTACATTTATGGCGATGAACAAGATAGTTGATTAATGTCTTTCTACAAGAAATATTGACAATATCAATCATCTAGACAATTTGCTGGAAGAACTAGCAAAGGCAGTAATGGCAACAGATATCTCGATCAGATTGAAACTACATGTTTTATTTGAGCATCTTAAAGATTGTTTAGCATTTTTAGAACATTCAGAAGGTTTAGGACTATGGTCAGAACAAGCTGGAGAATCGGCACACAGAGAATTTTTACGATTTTGGGAGAGAAGAAAAATAAATTTGATCAGTGATTCCTCTTACCCACAAAGACTGAAAGATGCTGTTGTAGACCTTTTATCGTTTTATTTAAAAAACACTCAGTTACACAAATGTGATGAAAATGTTCACTTTTTGTGACAGAGTTACATAGTTTACTTTATTTTCCCATTTTAATGTATCATTTTCAATGAAAAATGACATTCTTCAACTATATCTTGGAAAGGGGAGAAGCTACGATTTTGGGACCTTTATTTTCGGATTCTAAGGGTCAAAAACAATAGAATAGCCTACTCAGAATTTTTTGTCAGTCAAGACAAACCTAAAGACCTCAGATGCTCACCGATATACCGTTCCTAGTTTCCACCTTAGAGGAGGGAGATTATCATTCTTGATTAGAACAAATATGTTCCCATTCAATGGTTCTAAAAACGTAAGTTGATGACTTTATTGTAGGGAACTTGTTATTTTGTTCAAAGCAAGAGTTTCCTAACCTGCCACCAGCTCTCAAAATACTGTTGTTATCGAGGAAGGGTTGTAAGGTCCCTAAATTTCCTTTGCAACCTTTTGATTCCTTTTCTATTTCGGTTTGAAATGACACACGTTGAGATAGCTTCGCTAGAGAGATAGTCGCTTCCTGCATTACATCAGCCTTTAAATTACCACTTTGTCTAGCATTTTTTCAACAAATCTGTATCTTACAATTGTTTTGCAAATTGTTTGCAATGAAAAACAACTTAAACAAGACGCGAAATATAAAGGCACGTCTGTCTGGCTGAGTTGAGATTTAAATTGTTTGAATAAGAGAGTTTTCTTGATTTGATTTTAGTCAGACCACTATAACCCTAATGTGTTGCAGGTAAATTTTGGAATGGTTTAAAATTGATAGTATTTCAACGCAAGTTTCACTGAGGTTAGGAGAATAATTCTGACGTGATCTACTGCGACACGTTAGAGTGAGCAAAATTGGTTAGAACATTATAGAATCGGTAATAGAAAAGACAAATAAAACATTGTTCTTGCTTATACATTTCCTCTGGAATAGATGAAATTATTGTAGACGAAATAGAACTTATTAATCACCACATAGCGAACAGCAACTGAGAGCTGGGAATCACTATTTTGCTCCAATTTAATGAAGTTAAACGACGGTGGATAGTGCTTGCGTCGTGATTCTCGCTAGTTTTCGATCAAAACCAGAGTGATTTTGAGGCGAAAGAGTATCTAGGCAAGGTTCAAAATGGAAATTTGTGTTTGATGAGTGTGAAGTTTAACCGGCAAGGACGATTCTTGTTGCAGCGAATTTTCCACCCGGAGTCGATGTAAACTTTACCTTCCGTTTTTTCTGTGATGAATTCGTTAGCGATACATGCATAGCGTGCGATGCACATCCTGAATGCCTAGGGCACATACTATCCGGGTGACATATGTTCAGAGACACAATGCATCGTTCTCCAGGACTTGAAGAAACAAACTATATTCGTGATCGAATTTTCGGCTCCGTAAGGAATTTTATGTGATTGTATACAGGATATTTGTTCAAACTGATTGGTCTTGTATTCAATGCTCTCCCTTATGCGAAGCCATCACTTGATCATAACCCATGTACCAAAAACATGCCGAGGTACATGCGGGATGGATGCAAAGAGCCCTTCTGAATCGCTACTTGTCCTCAGGACGGCTGAATATTTCCTCAGAGAAGACATTTTTCAGGAAGCTCAAGGTCATTCTTAAAATAAATATGAACGAGGAATTCAATCGTGACCTTTATTTTGATCTTGACGATGACCTTCAAGGTCTTTTCAAGGTCAAATTAAAAAAAAATGGAAACCCCCTTTTTACATCGGCAATTGATATAACGGGAAATCTTATGTTCAGGTATGTACCCAGGTCATACAGAGGTACAATGTCAACTTGAAGGTCACTCTAAGGTCATATAACACAAACAAGTCCTGCATACGTCTGGAACTAGAAGCTTTTTTAATTTTCTTTCGTAACGAGCAAAGTTACTAACTTTAACAAAGCGTATTTAGTAGTGACCTTCAACATGACCTTGGCGATGACCTTTAACGTAATTTTGAGGTCAATTTTTGTTCTATTGTAAACCCTCTTTCAAGGTCACAATGTAACTATGTATGACCTAGTTTATTGAACGTAAAATTTCCCCCTCTATCGATTGCCGATCTGAAAAAAGTGTGTTTCCAATTTTTAAGAAAGTTGACCTTGAAATGACTTCGAAGGTCATCGTTAAGATTGAAATAAAAGTCACCAGTTAATTCCTCGTTGAAAGTTACTTCAAGAATGGCCTTGACCTCCCTGAAAAATATCTTACCTGAGGAAATATGCAGCCGTCCCAGGACTTTTTGCATTATTTAAAATTCGAGTTATCCAGTGCATATTTCTATATTCTATATTCTGGATTTCAAGCTTCACAGTTATAATTATAAATATAAATTTTATATTCTTCAATTTTTAATTAGATTCGCTTCTACATTATGTTCGCGTCCTGGCCTTAAATCTTCTCCGTAATGTAAATACATCTGATGGTGCAACGTGCTGTATTATTTTTGATTTGTGACGATGTAAGCTGTACCAAGAAAAATTCACTTATAAAGACTTCTATCATACATATACTACAATATCTTGTAGAAATTTTATTCCTGAATCTGTTTAGGGAAGTCAGCATAAATCAGTTCTCTCTTTTTCGAGAAAATGCAGATCTTTATTGGGACACTCTTCTTCATCTCATTAGCAGTTTTCTCTCATTGCATTGGTAAGAATAATAATATTGTATCTATAATTTTGGTTTAGTTTAAGGAATTTTTTAATATAGTTCAATTCTTCATGCCTAAAAAATACCACTAAAATGTTGAAACTTCATTAAAATAAATAATCGGCAGTTGCACCACATGGCAGTCACTGTCACGTCGTGCCGCTCGTGAAGTTGCAAGTCTGGAAGTATTGGGACTTCTTAAAGTTTAAACAAAAAATAATCTTCACTAATTTCTCCACGAATATGAGAGAACAATCATAAAAATGCGTCAAACTTCTGTGCTACATATTTCATACATAAAAATTCAATCATTATTATTTCATCTTACAGTACCAGATGTACTTGCTCAAGTGTTCCAGCGTCATAGACAACTTGATCCTATTAGCTATGGCATTTGTTATTACGGTATAAGAACAAATGTACTTATTCCTTTTTTCAAACAAAATGATTTTGAGAGACAGAAGGTAACACGAAATGGTTTCATCTTTGGCGTAGCAGTAGGGGATTTGTTGCGTCCAATATATGATTGTCAAAGAAGACCGGTTATAGTGCGCGAAAATGGCAGGGGTAATACTCGCTTGACCCCAGAAGAATTTCAGCAAATGTCCTACAACAGCGAAGAGATTTTTATTATTCTGCCTGGATTCAGACGAATTTTGCTTGATGTGAAACAAAGACGCAACTAATTTAATTCAAGAAATGTGCCCCTTTCAATAATATCTTCCAAATACACTGTGTACTTTGTTGGCAAATGAATAACGATATATTATTATTGTGAATGCAAACTTCACATACGTTCCCTTATTCCCGTCTTCAACCATTTTTTTTAGAATTCTCCTTTTTTCCTCTTTTTTCAGTATTGTCAAGAAACTTGCTCTTTTTCTAGTTTTTTGCTTATCATGAGCGTTGCGGTAAGACGCTGTACCTTTACGGCTTGCCCGTGTAATTGCGTCATGACGTAGCGACAGTTCACCCAGAGTGGGAAGCACACACGTTCACATAGCGAACAAACATGATGACGAGCTCGCGCCGACCAGCAGTGGGGTTCCAAACCTACTGAAGCCCACTGAAGCCAATGGGACTGATCGGATCATGGATCGGACAACAGCGCCATCTGGCACGCGAATATATATCGCGAATTATTATCTTGAAGTTGTTGGAGCAATGTTAATGAAAAAGTGAAGTGAATATCAATTCATTTTAATCAAGAATACTACACTACGGTTTGAAATTAATTATTTACTACAAGATTGATCGTTAATATCTAATTCAAATTTCTTCTGAATTGGGGGCGCTGTCGTAGCTATCCAATAGGCTTTACGATTCGACAGAGAAAACAAGAAAGAAGTATTGGATGGACAGAGAGGGAATAATCATTTCGAAACAAAGTTTGACCTGTCAATGGAACACAATCTGATCGCTTCTGTCCATCACACATGTTAGAAAGAGAGGTCCGATCGGTTTCAAGCATCGGAGTCTCACTGTAGTGTTTTGTAATGTCAAACTGTCAAGTGTTGATGTGAGAATTGTGAAAGCTGTTTTTCGTCGACACTTAATCTAATATTTATGAAAGTAAGTGTTTTTCTGTTGATTAACTTCTTCGTATGTCTGGTTACGAAACTGCGTCGCATGCGTTATGCACTGCGCAGAAGTGTGTGCTTCCCCACATATTATATTATTTCTATTTCTTCTCACAGTACCAGATGTACTTGCTGAAATGTTCCAGCGTCATAGACAACTTGATCCTATTAGCTATGGTATTCGTTTTTACTCAGTGAGACCAGGTGAATTTATTCCATTTTTCAACCAAAATGATTTTGAGAGGCAGAAGGTAACACGGAATGGTTTCATCATTGGAGTAGCAATAGGGACATTGTTGCGTCCGATATATGATAGTCAAAGAAGACCGGTTGAGGCGCGCGAAAATGGCAGGGGTAATACTCGTTTAACCCCAGATGAATTTCAGCAAATTTCGTATAATAGCGAAGAGATTTACGATATTCTACCTGGATTTAGACAGATTTTGCGTAATTTGAAACAAAGACGCAATTAACTCAATTTAAGGAATGTTTATAGAGGGAGCGACCATTAATTACGCAAGGGGCCATTCAAGAACTACGTCACAGTGCCAGGGGGAGGAGTAAACGCAGAATGTGACAACACACATGGAAAATATAAATGTGAATAAAAATTTATTGAATGCTTAAAAAAATAAAAATTTGTGATTTTACTTCACATTTGAAGCATCTAAATATAGAGTACATGTTTGTTCGATATGTAAACGTGTGTGCTTCCCACTCTGAGTGAACTGTCGCTACGTCATGTCGCAATTACACAGGCAGGCCGTTAGGGTACATAATTATGTACCCATAATTATTCATCTCTTTTGGTTAAAAATTCTAATGTTTTGTTGAAGATTGAACTATTTTGTTGAAAATTATTTTATTTTAGTTATAAATTAATCTTCTCAACAGGAAATTTGTCTGACTTTTTGTTAGTGTGTCTGTCGATTTTTAGCTTGTTGGCACGATAACTTTCGAAAGAATTGACAAATTGGATTGGCCTCCAGAATACTGTTTTACGGCCCTAAAGTAAGGGTTGATTTCGTTAGCCAGCCATTTTGGATAAAAATTCAAAAAGTGAGAGCCTTTTCAAAATTTTCCAGACCACTTTTTTTAGAATTGGAAAATTCTATGCACGGCTGTTACTAGTATTACCTTCTTGGAAAAAGGGCACACGCTACAATAAAATTTTATTTAACATAATTTTTTGAGAGAATTCGCCTTTTTGCTTTAAAAGTTCAAAAATTTGGTTGAAATTTTTTCTTTTTTGGTTGAAAACGCTTTCGTTTGGATGAAAAATAATCTGATTTTGTTGACGATTCAAATATTTGGTTGAAAATTGGTCTTTTATGATTGAATTCATCTCTTTCTGATTTACAGTTAGAATCTCCTTTGGTGAAAATATGAACTATTATATTTTTTGTTTTTTGTTTACATTTTGTTTGAAAATTTGACTATTTGGTTGGAAATTTTGAAGGAGGAGAAAAATACAATTATTAAGTGCAAATAAAAAATATTTAAAGAAAGCATCATTTTTTTACGACGTAGCTATAAATTTATAAGATAATAAGAATGACGTATATTAGCTGCTAGCCTACTTAAAATTATACGAACCATCTTCAAGAAAAATAAGTGAAACTGTTAACGATATTCAGCAAAAATCAGTTTTTTCAGTTTCGATAAAATGCAGATTCTTATTGAGACATTCTTCTTCATCCCATTAGCAGTTTTCTCTAATTGTATTGATAAATATTATCATATCATATGATGATTATCATAATCATATCTTGTCAATAACTTTGATAACTTTGGAGATTATATAACTTTTCCATTTTGATTCTCATTTCCATTTTTCCAACAATAAATTTTTTTTTTCTAGGTCGTGTATCCATTAAAGTGTAAAAAAACAGACAATCGACGGTAATTTCGAAAAAATGGAAGTAAAAGTGACAAAAGTTACGCGATCTTCCCGGTTCACATTTCCATTCAAAATCGTATGACCAAACTTAAATAATTAATTTTAGAATATATAACGCATGAAATAATTTTCAATTATGGGAATAATATGTAAAAAGATGGACGATATAACACCTGTTAAACCTTTCAATTTCTTAAAAGACCTTGAAATCTTCTGAAAGCTCACTCAATCCTATAAATTTCTCTAAACCCCCATAAAACGCCTCAAATAATTCAAAATACTTTCGGAAAATTCAAGATTTTTTTCCAATTGATGGAATTTCAGGAATTCATGGAATTTTAAGAATTCAAGGAATTCACGAAATTCAAGGAATTCATGAAATTCAAGGAAGTCATGAAATTCAAGGAATTCATGAAATTCAAGGAAGTCATGAAATTCAAGGAAGTCATGAAATTCAAGGAATTCATGAAATTCAAGGAATTCATGAAATTCAAGAAATTCATGGAATTCAACAAACTGATAGAGTTGATTAAATTCAAGTAATTCATGGAATTCGCGAGATTAGTGGAATTCATGAAGTTGAAGGTATTCGTAGAATTTAAGGAATTCGTGAAATTTACGGAACTCATGGAATTGAAAGAATTCATCAAATTGAAGGAATTCATTGAATTCAAGGAATTCAAAGAATTGATGGAATTGAAGTAATTCGTGGAATTCAAGAAATTCAAGAAATTCAAGAAATTAGTGGGATTCAAGAAATTCATGGAATTCAAGGCATTGATGGAATTCTAGGAATTTATGGAATTCAAGAAATTCGTGGAATTCAAGAAATTTGTGGAATTCAAGAAATTCATGGAATTCGAAGAATTCATGGAATTCAAGGAATTTATGAAATTCAAGGGATGCATGAAATTCAAGGTATTCATAGAATTGAAGGAATTTATAGAATAGAAGGAATCCACTGTATTCAAGGACGGTATTTGAAGAATTCAAGAAATTCGTGGAATTCAAGAAATTCGTAGAATTCAAGGAATTCATGGAATTTAAGAAATTGATGGAATTCAAGGAACTGATACAATTAAAAAAATTCATGGAATTCAAGTTATCCATGGGATTCAAGAAATTCAAGAAATTCAAGCAATTTAAGGAATTCAAGGAATTCAACGAATTCACAGAATTTAGAAGATTCACGAAATCCACGAGATTCATGAAATTCATGGAATTCAGGAAATTCGTGGAATTCAAGGCATCGATAGAATTCTAGGGATTTATGGAATTCGAGAAATTAATGGAATTCAAGAAATTTGTGGAATTCAAGAAATTCATGGAATTGACATAAGTATTCGTAGAATTCAAGGAATTCGTAGAATATAAGGAATTCGTTGGATTCGCGGAATTGAAGGAATTCATCGAATTCAAGGAACTCCATGAACGAATGGAATTCAAAGAATTAATGGGATTCAAGTAATTCGTTGAATGCACGGAATTTAATAAATTAGTGGAATTCAGGAAATTCATGGAAATCAAGAAATGTATGGAATTCCAGGAATTCATAGAATCAAAGGAATTCATAGAATTCAAGAAATTTATGGAATTCGAGGAATTGATGAAATTCAAGAAATTCGTGAAATTCAAGAAAGGACCCCGCACCAAATGTATAGAAAAAAGCCTTATGATAAAAAATTCTAAAAAAAAATTTTTCTTGTATTTTCGAACCTGCAAACTAAAAATTTGAAAGAAAAATGTCAGAAAGATGGACAGTTTTTAGACAAACCCTAGTCCCAAGTTTCGATTTTTACATGTATTTTAATGGAAAAATGCTTATTTTAGCAAAATGTTTTTTTTCCTCAAAAACGCTATGATAGATTTGACTAAAGCTTTTATATTTTGAGGATCAGGCGTACCGAATCAAAAGATTCATACCCACGCACTAGAAAGATTAACGATTCTTTGGGTATACAGCATGTTTTTAGGGGTGTTTTTGTACCCTAAACATACAACATATGTAAATCATCATTTCTTAGTAACTAAAATCAATAGAGATTTTAATCGAACTGCTACGGTATGAAACAACTTTTAAATAAGTGGAGTGAGCGTACATAGCAAGAATATGTTTTGACCTAATTTTAGGGGATGTTTTACCATCCCTTAAACAATAAGTCTGAAGTTCCTAACGCTTTAATCAATAACGAAAAATAATTTTATTTTTAAATGCATGAAAGCTGATATTTTATGACAGAAAATAGTCGCGTAAAACCCTAAAAACTTCTTAAAGTACTTTCAACCCCTCATCAGATATTAAACTCACCCGAGTTACCCCTAAATATTTTTTAAATTCATCAAAACCAACCTAATTCAAAAATCCGCACAGTTTTTGCTGATAATTACAGTTGATGCCAAAAGGGCAAACATAAAGTCTGAACACCTCAGTGCATGTAGAAATCACCCCGACTACCCCCAAATATTTAAAAAGATCAATAAAATCACCCTAATCCCAAAGTACGCCAGGTTTTTTTCTGACAATGTTTTTAGTTGATGCCAAAGGGACAAAAAAATGTCGCAACCCCTCAGCACATTTAGAAGTCACCCCAGTCACCGCTGAATATTTTAAAAATTCAATATAAACAGCCCAATTCCAAAATAAGCCAGGATTTTGATAATAATTTTTTCAATTGATGCGAACGGTTCACACAAAAAGTCTCAACACCTCAGTACATTCGGAACTCATCCAAGTCTAAATATTTTCAAAATTCAACAAAGCCAACCTAATTCAAAAATCCGCCCAGCTTTTGCTGATAATAATTTCAATTGATGCCAAAGGGGCACACATAAAGTCTCAACCCTTCAGCACATGTAAAACTAACCCCAGCCATCCCCGAATATTTTAAAAGTTCAATAAAATCACCCTAATGCAAAAGTACGCCAGGTTTTTCTGATAATGTTTTCAGTTGATTGCCAAAGGGGAAAAAAGCGTCTCGATCCCTCAGCACATATAGAACTCACCCCAGCAACCTTTAAATATTTTCAAAATTGGATACAATCACCCTAATTCCAAAGTACACCAGGATTTTTCTGAAAATATTTTCAGTTGATGCCAAATGAACAAAAAAATGTTTCAAACCTCAGAACATGTACTTTGAAATTCTGGTGATTTTATTGAACTTTTGAAATATTCGGGGGTGGCTGGGGTAAGTTCTACATGTGCTGAAGGGTTGAGACTTCATGAGTGCCCCTTTGGCATCAATTGAAATTATTCTCAGCAAAAACTGGGTGGATTTTTGAATTAAATTGGTTTTGTTGAATTTAACAAATATTTAGGGGCAGCTTGGGTGAGTTTAATATCTGATGAGGGGTTGAAAGTGCTTCAAGAAGTTTTTAGGGTTGTACGCGACTATTTTCTGTCATAAAATAGCAGCTTTCATGCATTTAAAAATAAAATTATTTTTCGTTATTGATTAATGCGTTAGGAACTTCAGACTTATTGTTTAAGGGATGGTAAAACATTCCCTAAAATTAGGTCAAAACATATTCTTGCTATGTACGCTCACTCTACTTATTTAAAAGTCGTTTCATACCGTAGCAGTTCGATTAAAATCTCTATTGATTTTAGTTACTACGAAATGATGATTTACATATGTTACTTGTATGTTTAGGGTACAAAAACACCCCCAAAAACATGCTGTATATCCAAAGAATCGTTATTCACAGAGGAGTTCAACTTTAAACCGAGCAATATATTTTTCAGTCGAAAAAGATAAATTCTCAACAAAACATGTAACATTTGATATTTCAACAAAAGGAGGTTTCGATTTGAAATCAAAAACAGTCGAATTCAATAAAAAAGATGAATTTTTAATACAATAGATCAATTTTCAACTTAAAAATGTTGTTCCTTAACAAAAAATGTTACAGTGTAATTTTGAGTTGAAAAAAATGAATTGTCATCCAAATATGAAAGAAATTTTCAAAAAATAAAATGAACGATGGTGAGTATCCAGGAAATAGAAAAGCAGCTCACAGCAAAAATGAGCAAAATAGAAGCACTTGATAAAGGAAAGGGCATACTCAAAAGCCAACTGGAAAAGAATCAGCATACCATGGATAGGATGACCAAGAAAAATAATCTGATTATTTTTGATCTACAGGAGGCTCAAGAAACTGCAGCATCTTTGCGTAGCATAGTGATCTCACTAATAACAGATAAACTAAAGATAAAGTTTAAAAATGATGACATCGATTTTACAAAGAGACTAGGAATTAATTCGGAAAGTAAAGTAAGAGCAGTATTGCTTGTCCTTGGAGATTTCATTATCAAACGTAAAATTCTTTATTGCCGCTCGTCACTCTAGGGAACGAATATTTATATTAACAATGCAATCAACAAGGAAACACAACAGAAAAGAGGAAAAATTAAATACGCTCATCATTTAAAGCAAAGAGGCTTCGCAGCCAAAGTAACAGGTGAAAGGCTGGTACTACATGGTGAAATTTACTCTTTGCAAGACCTAGATAATGGAGGGGGGGGGGGGTGATAGACTTAGCGAGGAATTAACCAAAGATCTAAAACAGCATAGCGCCTCGTCCTCGCCCACTCAGCGAAACCAAAGCAACTTGGACCCAAACAGCAACGAAATGGAACAGAAAACACCTGCATAGAGCATCCAGGATCGTGGGTTAAAACAATCTATTTCCGAAAGCGAGAAGAAGGAATGTTTTCCTGCAGATAAGGGAGCTATTGATATCTTTGCACTTAATCTAAATTCTCATCAAGAAACTTCAGAACAACAGCAACATATTACCAAGTGACTATGTAGCTTTGTGAGTAGACGAACAAGTCTCGATCACGGAGGGGGGATGTCCACATGTCACGTGAATACTACCAAGAAGGGAAATTCTGACAGTGTTATGCATAACCTCGAGGTGAATACAAAAGGGTATGCCGAAAATGAGAGCTATGAAGGAAACATCGGTTTGGAACAAATTTATGGATACAGAATAATGTTCTGGAATGTGGAAGGGTTCGGCAGCATCAGTGTTTTATAAGAAGAGGAAACCAAATCTGATGTGTCATGTGTAGTGGAAACATCGTGTCCCAGTGCTTCTGAGCATCACCCAAAATCTTTTGTTAAAAATAAGAGGTTTTACAGTGATGCTATCAGAGAAATGAGTAGAGGATGTGCAAGTAGCGATCTAACTGTGTTTGTAAACAAGGATGTGTTTGATGCCCAGATTGTAGAAACCTGAGAGAGAGGGCTGACAGTGAGGCTGAAAATGATAAGTTTAAATGAATATTGTACTAATTTTTCCGCAATTAGCAGGTTAATTGTGGGAGATTTTAGTGGAAGGGTGGGTATCCAGAACCAGCTTACAGCCGATTTTTTTCAGGGATCAGCAATAATTGAGAGTAGGAATGGTTTGGATGTAGCATTCAATAGCAGATTCAGGGATATTGTTGGATTTATGGAAGTTAATACATTTTCACTTGTAAATGGTAGGGCGTGAAATGACATCCGCATACAATCTGATAGTGAATTTGAGTGTCATCCACTTCACATCAGCTTCTAGCCACTTCCCTATTCAGTTAATAACTGATAGTAACTCGAATGTAAATTCTAACTTTGCTAACATAGAGCATTCCACAGTGGTTAAACTTTTGGAACTAGAATAAAAACAAGATTCCTGATTATGTCGAGAGGCTTAAAAATTAAACTTTTTCCTTAAAAAATCTTTTTCAATTAATTATCTAACCTGCTTCATGTTGACTTAAAATCGCTTCCAATTCTCTTCCATTTTCGGTTCCGAAATGAAGGCTGTTTGCATCACTTGAAATTGTGTAAATAACGTACTATTTACGTACTTATATTTTATGCTTTTCAAGTGGAGGAAAATAGAATAATGAAGCACAAGTAAGAATTATCTGGAAAAACAAAGCGTCATCGATTTACTACGCAGCTATAAATTTCTAAGATAATCAAGAATGACGCATGTGACAGTATATCGGCAGCTAGCCTACATAAATATACGAAACATCTTGTAGAAAAATTAGTGAAACTGTTGACGATATTCAGCATAAATCAGTTTCGACCAAATGCGGGTCCTTATTGGAAAACTCTTCTACATTTCGTTAGCAGTTTCCTCTCATTGTATTGGTGAGAATAATAATTATATATCTCTAATTTTAATTTAATTTAGGAAATTTTTGAATATAGTTCAATTCCCAATTTCCGTATATGCAATAAAATTAGGACGAAGCCCCTTCATTTGAAAAATAAAACAAATGAAAATGAGATGATGAATTAAATAACTGCAACAAGCAATCTAGCATAATAATATTAGATGTAAACCAGGTTATAAACATATTACATGCAGAGGTTTATCTGTCCAAAGATTTTGGAGGCTGCCGTTTTTTGGTAACTGCTTCAGCTGCGGCTTGAATTTTTTGCGGAGTATCCGGTCACTTTTTTCCGAATTCGTATTCACATTTAAGTCGACAATGAATGATACTGGTGAGATGCTTGGCTGCTTGTTGTTGTCTTTATTATACTCCTCCCTTCTACGGGTTTTGAAGTCTTCGTAAACCAATACATACATACAAGTAATCTAAAACTATGTAAGCGAAAACGGAAGCTCTCTCTCTCTCTCTTACCATTTAACAATATTGTCTTCTGTCCGCCCTATTCATCCCTCACAACACCCTTACTTACAAAATCACAAAATTGCCCACTTGCTCTCACTTTCATCTATCTTACTTCTTTATACTCTTTCCCTCTCATTCTTTTCACTCATTTCCATTACGTTTCTCCCACCTTCCGAAACACAACAAAATTTCCAGCACGAAAATTTCCTACACAAAAAACAAATCCGCTCAGCAAAAAATAACCTCTTCTACATTCCTCCCCTTTTCACATTTCTCTCTTACCCCCTATTCATCCCCTAAGCCACCACACTTCACCTTTCACTATTCCTCCCTGACCATTGCATTCTCCTTCTCAGTCTCTTCGTTCTTCTTATCTTCTTCTCCGTCTTTTCCCTCCTTGCTGACCTTCACCATGTATCCCTTATTCTCCTTCTCCTCGTCTTTCTTATCCTCTCCGTCTTTTTCCTCCGTGCTGATAACCACCATGCACCCCCTCTCCTCGTTCCAGCTCCAAATTGTTTCTCCCACCTTGGCCATCAGTTTCATTTCGGCTCTGTTTTCCGCTGTCCTCAACCTCAGCATCCTTCCACCATCTTTCCTTAAAAAGTTTTGAACCTTTGGGATTTTTTGCGTCCACGCCGCCAAAGAACCCGCAACACTCGTGACGTCATTCTCCTCCACCTTCTCTCCCAGGACTCAGTTTCTCTCGTTCCTTCTCTTTCTCCCATTCCACTTTTATTACCTCCCACCAAGCCTCCATCTTCCTTTTCCTTTTCTCTCCGTCACCACTCTTCTCGCTGTTCGGCTGTTGCTGACAAAACTGTCTCTCTGCACACTTTCTCACTCTTCCTGCCCGCTGTGACTTCTCTTTCCCTCTCTCTTGTTCTCCACCGCTGCAATCACCGCTGTAGTCAAGCTACCTTTTCGTCACAGCTGACGCTCTCTCCTCGCAAGCCCTCAGCGCCTCTTCTCCTTGACCTTCCGGTTCGACCCCTAACCTAAAAACTGACACGTTCTAATATTTTCTTCACTTCTTACACCTTCTCCACAAATTCTACATCCACACATCCCCTTCCACCTTTTTCCAACCACTTCCTCTCCTTTTTCTTCACTTCACCAGTACACCACCACCCTCATTACCTTCTCAATCCTGCCAAAATACTTCACCCTACGTTGTCCAGATACGCCGCGTGATGGCGCCACATGCAGTGTTAATGTGGGGATTTCAGGGATCTTCATATCCAGTGTTTCTCATACTGAGTTTCCTATCTCTATAACTGATGTTATTCCGCGCCTTGCTACTTCCATATTAACATTGACTCCCGAACAGTATTTGGATAAATTGTCGGTAGATGTGAAGACTCGTACATACAAAAAATTGAAAGAATCGAAAATTGTGATCTGTATGCTCTGAAAGATGTAGACTTTAGTGAAAATGTCAGTGCAGTGCCGTCGATCACTATAGTGGATGCATTGTCATACCTTATTCAGCCCCCATAGTTCCTAAACTATAAAATATTTAAAAGCATATAAAAGTTTGGAAATTTATACATTTTATGAAGCTTTTTTTTGATGAACGTGAAATGCAAAAACAATAATGATACTTTTCTGCTTCTGAGTAAGATTAGTATACCATTAGTTTATTTTTAGTCATAAGTTGTTGTTTTTAGTTATCATTTGCTATTAATATGAACATTAACTTTAAATAATATTACTGTGAACCATGGCATTCTTTATAGTTCTTATTATCAAATTTCATTGCTGATGTAAAATGCGTTAGCACCTTAATGAGATTTTGAGGTTAGGATGAAACAATGCTTGCAGTTAAGAATGTACTGAAAAGAAGCAGTATGAGAACATAAAAAGTTATTTTTCATTTCAATCTTGATTAAAATGGTTTCTATGTTTCCTCAAGAAAATGCTTACATTTTAGATTAAATTTTTGTGAAATTTGTATAAGAAATTTTACGAATTTTGAATGCATTTCAAACACGGATTAGGTTTTTCGTATTAATAATTCTAAAAAATTCTAATTTCGAAAAGCTGCCATTACATTTCACATCCGCAATGTGATTTGATGACAACAATTTTAGCCAAATCCATGATTCACAGTAATATTATTTAATGTTAATGTTTATATTAATAGAAAATAAAAACACGAAGTTATAACTAAGAATACACTAATGTTATACTTATCTCACTCAGATGCAGAAAAGCACCATAAAACTTCTTGTTCTTACTTTTATCACAAAAATAGCTTAGTCCCATCAAACTTGAATGATTAATTATTATGATGTTAATTTTTTGTGTGTACTTGGTCGATCAAAAATAAAAAAAACATTAACATCATAATAATTAATATTTCGCTAGTCAATAACCATAACATCAATCAATAAAAACTTGAATAATTAATTTTCAAAAGTTGAATTTTCCTCAGAAGGTGTTTTTTAATTTCGAAAATGATAAGCTTTAATAAAAATTATTTTATGTTTGATAGATTAAGGATATCGAAATTCGCAGTTTTAAATATAAATATAAATTTTATGTTTAATTTTTAATTTTGATTCGCTTCTATATATTTTCATGTCTCCGCTATAAACCTTCTTCCGCGAATGTATATACGTATGTAGCTTATGACATGAAATGCTTCATTATTTTTTATTATATTATCGCATCCATATTAATTTTTAAGTTGAAAACAAATCTTTTTTAATTGCTTGAATTGTAGGTATTTCGCAATCCTCTTCTTACGTATCACGCCTTTATAGCGGACGAAAATAGGTTAATGAAATACAAATGTTTGAAAATTGTATCAGCGATAAAAGTCGTCCCTATAAGTGTATAAAATAATTAGGAATGACTTATGTAATATTATATAAGCCTCTAGCATATATATACTAAAAAATCTTGTAGAAATTTTATTTGTGAACCTGTCGAGGGTAGTCAGCATAAATCAGTTTTCTCTATTTCGAGAAAATGCAGATCCTTATTGGGACACTCTTGTTCATATCGTTAGCAGTTTCCTCTAATTGCATTGGTAATAATAATTATATTATGTCGCTGCCATGTGGTTTGCGTTGTTGCACATCTGGAATTTTTGGCATTCCTTGAAGTTTCAACAAAAAATAAACATCACAAATTTATTCTGGAATTTGGAAGGAAATAAAAATTCGTTAAACTTCTCTGTTCCATATTTTACATTCAAAAATTTGATAATTTCTATTTCTTCTTACAGTTCCAGATGGACTTGCTACAGTGATCCAGCGTCACAGACAACTGCAACCTGTTAGCCAAGGTGTTAAATATTACAGTGTGATTCCAGGTGAATTAATTTCAATATACGAAATTGAATTTGAGAGACGGAAGGTAACACGGGATGGGTTCATCATTGGAGTGGTAGTGGGTGGTTTACTGCGTCAAATATATGATATTAATCAATTTCCGGTTATATCGCTCGAAAATGGCAGGACTAATACTCGTTTGACCCCAGCGGAAATTGAGCAAATACCTTATAACAGTCATGAGGTTTATAATTTTCTATCAGGATTTACAGAAATTTTGCGTCATATATAATTATATATTTGCTAGGAAGAACCAGTTAATTGAAGTCAAGAAATATGACAAACTGAAACACAATGTTGTTTGTGTTCCATAGTCAAATAAAAAAATTTGAGGCGCATTTGAAAATAGTTTAAAAAATAATGTGCATTATTAAATCAAATAAATATATAAATTAGTACCACAGATATATGATGCTTTCAGTACATATGATTCCTCTCACACTAAAAATACTTAAAATACCTGATGGGCCACCCATAAATCATATTACCAATTTTTCTCTATGTTTGCCCCCTTTCCACAACCTCACGTCTCAGATGACCGTAGAGATTTCAAAGTTCAAAATACTCTAAAAAAAGATGAAATAGCGTGATTTTTCAGAAGAATAGGGGATTAAGAAGGGAATAAATTCTTTTCATCAAAATGAATTCATAGATATCATATTGAATTCAATATGGAACGCTTCAAATTCATAAAATTGGAAGTTGAAAAATATTACATTCTCAACAAATTAGTTGTTTTCAAACCAAGAAAGATGAATTTTCGATACAAAAGAGTAAATTTTAAACCTAATGGTTGAATTTTTAACCAAAAAGTTACATTCTGAATCTACAAAGATGTATTTTGAACCAGGAAGATGAATTTTCTATGAAAAGACCATTTTTTAACGAAATATATCGCAGAAAAAAAAGAAGTGAATTTTTATTGTCGGCAATTTTCAACTAGGTGAACTTGAATTTTTTCGCATCAAAATAAAAGAATATAAAATCAAGTTGACATGATAATCATACCCAATGTGATGGTTAAATTTTGCCACGAGGAGGAAATTTTTGCTGTCAGTAGAACACACTGGAACATCATATTTTCGACAGGTGTTTCTGTCGCGCACTCGAGGCCTGACATAGTACTCCTTGACTTCGAGAAATTAATCATGTTCGTTATCGAATTTTCGGCAACAGCCGACAAGAAAATCAGAGCCAAGAAGAATGATAAGAAAGGGAGGCATAAACACCATTTAGGAGAGTTGCGATGGTTGTACCCGGAATATTCTGTTCAGCTATTCGTCCTGATCATCGGGGCTTTTGGAGGTACCAAGCTTTCACTGGTTGATAGCCTTGAAAGAATCCATGTGTCGCGATTCCCAAAACCTATTCTTCAACTTTCTTACAGTTTATAATTTAGAAATTAGTTATTGGATTATCAGATTGATAATTTTCCCATGCTAGAATATCCAATACTTCAACATTTGAATTATCCAGTTTATATTTCCATTTGAAACCGTACGATCAAACTTGGATAGTTAATTTTGGAACGTTTAATGTCTTACAAAAGATATCATCATATTGAGAATGTATTAGTTTTACTCTAAAACTGATTATTGCGGATTTCTTCAAAAAAACGAACGAAAAAAAAAATGTTAATACAATGACAAATCAGGCAAATCAAATTTTGTATTCGGAATGATAATTTTTCGAGCTGGAAAAGGGAAGGGGAAAGTTCTGTCGCACCCTATCCCTTTCCCAGCTGTATGATTTCTTTACGGAAATTGTCAGAATTATTCTATTTGAAATTTTCTGATCGAAAAGTCTTTTCTATTCATGCGTTAGCTTTGATTTACGTTGATGAAAACAGTTTTCCTGATTATGGCAGATGATTTAAATTTTATAAATGAGCATAACTTCCTTACTCTTGAATAAAATGTATTAATATTATAGGTCAATCGATTTGCCTTAAATCAAGGAATCTTTTCCGTTTTTCTATCAATTTTGAATTATGTTAGTGAAAAAAATTTTACCATGAGAAACCGATTCTTAAAATATTATTGAGTGCAAACAAAAATTCAATGAATATTTTTAGAAATCCTTCGGGCAGTTTCAAAATATTAGTTGTGAAAATAAGCCCTTCAAATTTCATCAATTTATCTGCAACCGTTTCAAAGTTATCGTGTTCAAAAAAGTGTGACATCCACATACATACACATCCCCACACATATGCCGAAACACATCCCGATTCACATGCACACATCCGGACAATTGCTTAGAACATTGTATTAGATATTTTTAAATTGAGAAAGATTTAATTGAATGAATTTAAAAAATTTGGAAAATGTTACCATTTTAAAGCTTCCTCTACGAAGGAGCAAAATAGAGGCCCTTTTAAGAATTACTATAGAAAGTAAGGTGTATTATCAAATGAAATAAATGTATGAATTTGTATTACAGATATATCATGCTTCACGTTTTTCCCGCTCAATTAGAATGGAATACCAATACCACTACTTTCACCAGCAACAATTTGAAGATTTTTTTCTAAATAAAGGGCCCGCGCGTGAATTATGTTTCAAATTTTTTTATATTTTTGATCCTCCCCTCGCAACTCCTCGTGGATGACCGTAGTAGACTTCAGAGCTGAATATAATTCTTAACCAGAGGAAATAGGACAAATTTTTCACGAAAATAGGCGAATTTTGAACCAAGAAAGATTAATTTTCGATCCAAAAGGACGAATTTTTATCAAAATAGTTGAAATTTCACCCAAGAAGATTGATTTCACAGCCACACAAAAAAAAAGTATCGCGTTCTGGGGACGCCACATTTGTTTCCTATGGATTTTGACCCATTTCAGTGGAGTCTCATTCTCACAATCGACCTCACCTAACTTCAACTCACCTAACCTAATCTAAAATCACCTAACCTAACCTAGCCTGGCCTTATATAAACCTTATCCTTTATCCTTGTTTTTTAAAGTTGAATTTTGATTTGCTCTGAAATATTTTGCTGGCTCCGCTATTTTCTTCCATGAAAGTGCAACTGATGACGTAAAACGCTTCATAATATCTTTCAATATTATATTAATCATACTGTTTGAGAATTGGAAGTTATTTGAATTTCTTTCAGTTGACTACACACACTCAATTTACCTTTAAATTTTCCGCCTTCAAGGCAGAAGAAAACAGATGAATCAGATACAAATATTTCACCGACTCATTCCTATACATAGGTTAGTGAAACTATTGATGGAATTCAGCATAACTCAGTTGTCTTTATTTCAAGACAATGCCATCTTGTAGAAGCCATCTTGGGGCACTGTTCTTCATCTCGTTAGCAACTTTCTCTAATTGCATTGGTAAATACAATAGTAACACATCTGTAATTTTGATTGCATTTTTGAAATTTTTTGATGTATGTTGAATCCCAATTTGCAAACAAAGGCAACTAAAATTTTGTAAATATACTAAAAACTCATTGAGCTGTGAGTCTGAGGAAAGGCGAAGGAAAATGTTTTCCTCAGTTTGAAAGGAATGTTTTTTTTTTGTGCTAAATTGGTTATGGTTTAGTCTTTAATCTCTTCACTATGTTTTGAGTATGTCTTTAAAATTACGTCTGATTCCGTCTCGCCAGTTTTTGTTGTAGTTCTGTTTAGACAAGACCACGTAGACTTGTCTTGATACACGGTTGGATAATCTATGTCTTTTATTACCTAGTCTAATCTAATCTTTCATTACCTGAAGTTACCGATTTTCCTCTGCAGGAAATTACATTATCTGTTACTATTCGTTAGGTGCAAAATTATTTTTACCGAATTATAAAAATATCATCCTGAAACATCAAATGTTTGTTTTCGACTATTAAAACTATGTATAAGCTACTTTCCAATTCAAATAATCTTTTCTCAAGACATAAATTTTTGTCTTCAAGTCAAAAATATTCACCTTAAGACATCAAAACTTGACAAAACCAAGAACAAATATTTTTACCTAAGTAAGAAACACGTAATGCGTGAAACGAATGAACATTTATTTGAAGCAGAAATAACGTTCTATGATTAAAAATCTTTTTCTCTTCAATTTGAATTTAAGCTCATATAAGCTGAAATACTTTGTTGCATAACACAGTGCTTTGTTCTCTTGCATATTCCACAATATACAACAGAACATTCTAGAGCGGAAATATCTTATGCTTATCATACTATAAACAAAATTTTAAATAGAGACAGCCTTGTTGATCCAGCTTTATCTCTGCTGATTTCATTCTGAACACACAAACTTGAAAGTATCTAAATTTTCCGCGTTATAAAATATAATGATTTAAAATTTGTTCAAATCTGAATGGTTTAAATATGAGATTGATTATTTTTCATTCCTTCAATTTCCTATCCTCCAATCTTCGTACTGTCCAATTCATATTTCTATTTAAAACCGTCGGCATCACCAACAAAATATTCATCTCAATATTTTCATCAGAAGATTTCATTGCAAGCACCCACCACAAGTATTAAGTGATTGAAGATCCGAAAACCAAACGTTTAACGTATAAGTATTGACGTGATTTCATTTTTGCACTAACATGGACCCGAGGTCTCACAGACCGCTGTATATATTTACATCTGATTGGATAAGTGAAAAGTTTTTTGCATTTGGGTGTTACGAGTCTATGGAATGAGTAAGAAATCGATCAATTTTATCGAATTTCATCAATAATAATTTTTGAGACCAGTCCCTTGAAGTTTATTCAGTGTTCTTTGTCAATTGTTGACCTTTTTCCACATATATGTCATGTATGAAAATGCAATCATTTCTATTTCTTCTTACAGTACCAGATGTACTTTCTGGAGTGTTCCAGCGTCACGTACAACTTCAACCTATTAGCCATGGTGTTCAATATTACAGCATATTTCCAAATAATTTAATTTCAATATTTGACATTGATTTTGAGAAGCGAAAGGTAGCACGGAATGGTTTCATCATTGGAGTAGCAGTGGGTGGTTTACTGCGTCAAATATATGATATTAACCGATTCCCGGTTATAGTGCGCGAAAACAGTATGGGTAATACTCGTTTGACCCCACAGGAACTTGAACAAATACCATATAACAGCGAGGAGATTTTCCATGTTCTACCTGGATTTGGACAATATTTGCTCCTTTTGCGAGAAAAACAGTATTCATCGAATTCCAGAAATATGTCAAAGTAAAATACAATATTGTTTGTGTTTCGAGGTTGGAATAAAAAGTTACTGGTGCAATTGTTAATTTCAGTGAACAGTCAATGTATATTATTGTATGGAATAAATACATGGAACTGTATCATAGATACTTGTTTTAATATTTTCCCTATTGATCAGACTGAATTCTTATTAACGCAGTTCCACACATCAATTCATTAGTTAATGTGAATAACAAATGTGACACAGAAGATGAACAAGACGATAGGGATGACGAGTTTCTACAAGACGATGATGGTGATGACCATGAGCACAGGGAAAACGAAGGCTACTGTGTTACCAGGTCACAGATAAAAAACAAAGACAAAGAGTTTGATCAGGCAAGTACCCCTCGTAATTCGCGAGGATCACCAACTGTCAAATTTTCTATGGAGTTCAGAGATATTGTAGAAGCGATTCGGGAATTTAATGGTAACGATAATTTTCCTGTAGAACGCTGGTTAGCGGATTTTGAAGATTTTTCCTTGTTGTTTAGTTGAACAGAATCAGAAAAGGTTGTTTCGCAAAAAGATCATTGAAGGGGTTAGCAAAGATTTTTATTCAAAGCGAGTCGGGACTTATAACGTAAGCAAAAAGATTCAAAGATATTTAGTACTCACCTAGGTCAAGTAATTGATAACGAGGGAATTCATCCTTCACCTGAAAACGTTGCGGCCGTGTTGAATTTTCCTTTACCTAAATCATTTGAAGACGTCCAGAGTTTCCTCGGTTTGACCAGCTACTTCAGGAAATTTATAAAGCAGTACTCTTTCTTCGCGAATCCGTTAAGCGACTTGCTTAGGAAGGACAAAGAATTTCAATTCGGGCCAGGCGAGCAGAAGGCTTCCAGTGCACTGAAAGATAACTTAGCTGATGAGCCAGAATTAAAGTTCTTCGATTGTGCACATGAGACAAAACTGCATGCTGACGCATCTAAAGTTGGTATAGCTGCAATTTTATTACAGCGTTCACCCAGCGATGGGATATTACACTCAACTCACTACTTGAGACATAAGACCTCGCCTGTCGAGCAGAGATGAACTAGTTATGAGTTAGATGTATTAGATATTGTTTATGCTTTAGAGAAACTACGCGCTTATCTTCTGGTTGTTTCCTTCAGGATTGCTACTGATTGTAAGGCCTTCCAGCAAACCACGCAGAAAAAGGAATGATCAACGAAGATATGGAGGTAAGCGGAGCTCCTTGAGGATTATAAGTACAAAATTGAACACAGGCTTGGCATCAGGAAGAAGCATGTTGATGCATTGAGCCGCTATCCTCCAGTCATGACAATTGAAGCTGATGACATCACTGGAAGAGTCAAGAGGGCTAAACAGGCCTTGAAGTGTATGGAGCCATTTGCTCCCTTTTGGACTGCACCGCACTTCAAGACGACCTCGACCGTCTTCAAGTGTGGTGCACTCTCAACGGGATGCAGCCAAATATCCAAAAATCCGCAGTCATAACATTTACTATGATGACGCTATCATTGCATTATCATTACACTATTGGAAATGAAAAGCTATCGAGCGTTACGAGAATGCGTGTCCAAATTTAGTAATACACTCACACTTAAATTGTTATACTTCTCACTAGTCAGACCTTTCTTAGAATACGCCTCTGTAATCGGGGCACCACTGTAATTGGTATATAGAATTAGGCTCGAAGGAGTTCAAAACCGTTTTCTTGCGATTCGTGGCCAGACAAATGTAAATGCTCATGAATAGACGAGTTCATTATTATAGTGGAATTAGAACACTACTTAACATTCCTAAAATTAACTCTAGATTTTTATTCGCAGATTTAAGCTTTCTTTGTAAGATCTTGAACAACAATATCGACTGTCCGCAAATTGTAGCTAAAACAAATTTGAGTGCACCTGTAAAGTTGTTGACGAACATCACCTTGTTTAGCCCACCTTGTCATTGCACTAATTATGGCGAAAATGCTCTATTGACTAGAATATGCAGCGAAGCTAATTCAGAAAGAGAATTCTAACTAGCTCTTAGTTTTAAAACGGGCGGGAAGCCCATGGAGAGCTCCCCTGGCGTTCAAGCTATAAAGCCTATTGTGCCACACTAGCTCTTAAGAACATTCTTAAAATCTTCTCGTTTCAAAATTAATCTAATTGTTTGAAAATTCATTTTTCTGGTTGAAAATTCAAGTATTCCAATTCAATATTCATCATTTAATTAAAAAAAAAATGTATTTGAATAATGCGTGCATTCTTTGAATTCCAGGTGGAAAATTTTTTCATAATTTGAGTAGAATAATTCTATTTAAAATTTCCACATTAGCTCGACATGAATTCTAGTTCACTTTCAACAGTTTACACAAGTACCAGAAACAAGGATGCTGCGATATGTCGACACAAGATGGTTGTCGTTGGAAGAAGTGGCTCTTCGTCTCACACAGAAATTCTTCACATTGAAGTTGTTCTTCACGGATACAGTAACCGATGGAAACGAAGTCGCTGCAAATTCAGCCAGTGAAATTATGGAAATAATGAATGACGAATCCACGCTTCTATATCTACTATTCCTGAAATTTGTCTTGCCTATCTTCAACCAACTGAATAAACTTATGCAGTCAGAGTATCCTTAGATTCACAAGTTGAAGACCAACATCGAGAAAACTTGCAGGACTTGCATGCACTCATACAAGCGCCCGGAATATTTGAAAGGTGAATTCTGCATTATACAGGTTAAGAATCCTCGACACTTCAAGCTCATAGAGGATCTCTATCTCGGAGCCGAGGCTGCAAACCGTCTTGAAGAACCAAGAATCGACCCTACGATCATCCAAGCATTCCATTTGAAATGCTTAGATTCTTTTATACAAGCTGTGACCAGTATCGTGAAGAGATTTAACTTCAGAGATCCGGTGTTCAATAATCTGGGACTGATTGATCCGGCAGTTGCTTTGACTCGCGGCAAGGAGTCTGTGGTTCTCCTAGCCAGACTGTTTCCAAACTTACTCAAAGGGAACGAATTACAAGCTCTGGAAACAAAATGGCGTATTTTTCGGAACGACTCAATCCTTGATTTGATCCAAAAAGAGAAGAAAATAACGATTGAAGATTTCTGGAACAAAATTGAAAAGCTTAAAGAGGAAGGGGTTCAACTTTATCCGCTACTAAGTACCTTCGTAGGAAACTTGCCGACTCTTCCTCACTCGAGTGCTGCTTGTGAGCGCATATTTTCTAGAGTAAGTCTGTTTAAAAATAAAACCCGTAATAGCATGGGACAAGAAATAATCTGTGGCTTGCTTCACACTGACGCTTTGTTCGGTTATTAATTTTAAAACGAAAGTATTATTAATTTTTGAGTGACAGTATTAATAATTTAAAAATGAGAGCTGTTTATATGTAAGAATGTTCTTACCGGCAACTTCACAGTATTCGTTGTTCCAAAATATTGCCAATGACTTGAAGTAATCTCAAATATTGTAATGTAATTGCGATTATATTTAATGACAACCAAAAGCAACTGATGACGTAATACGTTGCATAATGTCTTCCAACATTATATTATTCATTCTTCCTGAGGAATGGAAGTTATTTCAATCTCTTTAGTTGACTGCACACAGTAAATTTATCTTCACATTTTACGCCTTCAAAGCGGAGGAAATCAGTATAATGAAATACAAATATTTCACTGATTTATTCCCAATACACATATGTCATGAGAGTATATATTCACTGTGGCATTTTGGAAAAAATTCATTAGTGCAACTGTTGATGAAATTCAGCACAAGTCTGTCATCCTCATTTCGAGAAATGCAGATACCCTTTGGTGGGCTGTTCTTCATCTCGCTAGCAGTTTTCTCAAATTGCATTGGTAAATTGAATAGTACCATATCTATCATTTTAATTGCATTTTTGTAATTTTCGGTTATATGATGAATCCCAATTACCAGAAATTTGCGACTAAAAATTTGTAAATATACTAAAAACTCATTCCGCTGTGCGACTGAGGAGAATATGGACAAAGAGAACAATGTTTTCTTTAGTTTGAAAGAATGTTTTATTTTTGCTAAAGGAATACGCCATCCGTTGGACGAATGAAAATTTATTTGATGCTGATAAAATTTCTATTATATAAGGAATGAGTGACGTGACGAGTATCTTAATATAAAAAAGTATAGCGTAAGTTCAAAAAGATAATCATTACACAGGGATAACGTTCTAGAAATAGAAATCTTTCTTGCGTTATCAAATTTGATGATTTAGAATTTGTTTAAATCGGTATGGTTTCAATATCACATTTCCATTTGAAACCATAGATCAAAGTTGAATGATTAATTTTAGAATGGTCAATGCATAATATATTTGTCAACTACGGAAAAAATAAGTTTTTATAACAGTTCGTCCATTTTTGAAAATTATTTGCTAAAATGTTTTCTCCGGTATAAATGTATTGAATAATGAGAAATTATGTATGTGGTATTATTCTTCAACTGGAACAGATGATTTTGGAACAGGTTTATTGTGTAATAAATGTCACTGAAGTTCGCAACACTTGAAAACGAATTTTTTTTTATTACTAAAATAAATTATTTGTCGTGTAATTATTGCAAAAATTATGTAATATGCGATTGTAAATGCTGATAACTGATAGTAAACGTTCGGTTCTCGGATTTTCTTTCAATAATTACTTCTGTTTGATGTGATACAACTCCCAACAAAAATTCTTCCCAATATCATTATCGGGATATTACATTTTTTCTAACAACGCAATCTGAAATTTACACGGACAAATTCGGAAGTCATTGTTTCTTTCGAATGTTTGGTTCTTGATTTAAAAACTGATTTAAATTTATTGTCCTTTGAAGTTTATTCAGTGTTCTTTGTCAATTGTTGACTTTTTTCCACAAATTTCATGAATGAAAATGCAATCATTTCTATTTCTTCTTACAGTACCAGATGTACTTGCTCCAGTGTTCCAGCGTCATAGACAACTTCAACCTATTAGCCATGGTGTTGCATACTACAGTGTGTTTCCAAATAATTTAATTTCAATACTTGACATTGATTTTGAGGAGCGAAAGGTAACACGGGATGCTTTCATCATTGGAGTGGCAGTGGGTGGTTTACTGCGTCAAATATATGATACTAATCAATTTCCTGTTATTTCGCGCGCGAATGACAGGGGTAATACTCGTTTGACACCAGCGGAAATTGAGAACATACCGTATAACAGCGAAGAGATTTTTGATGTTCTACCTGGATTTAGACAGTATTTGCTTCGTTTAAGACAAAGACAATACTAATCAGTTGCAGAAATATATGTAAAACTAAGATACAATATTGCCTGCGTTCCAAAGTCGGAACAAAGAATTACAAGTGCGACTGTTAATTACAGAAAACAGTAAATGTATATTATTGTATGAAATAAATATATGAGACTGTATCATAAATACTCATTTCAATGTTTTCCCTATTGATTTGACTAAAATCTTATTGACATAGTTCCACGCCAACACTCGTTACATCCCTCAGATCTGAACTTTGTTCAGAAACAAAACTACGAAAAATCGCTAAGCCAGATTCAGCATCTCTGAATTTCGTAAGTGGCATTATATCTTACCTGATCCTCGGCATCATTCTCGTCATCATTTTTCAAAGGTTCTTGTTCTTTTACACTAACCAATATTTCATCATATGCAGGTTGTGTAGCAAATTATTAAATCATTGTCCACGTCAACAAAATCTTTAGGGTTTACGTTTGTTCGTCCTCTTCTTGGTACATTAGTCCAAGCTTTGCTTTAATCGAAAATGGCATCCATAAATTTGAATTAGGTACCCCCCTTTCTCATCAGAAGCCTTGAGCAATCTTCTTATGATTCTATTTCGGTAATTAACTTTATGGTTCTAGATAATTTCTTAATCGATTGGTTGCAATTTTGCAGAGTAATTGACCTTACTTTACAATGTGGACATCTGGTCATTGGGATGTCTCGATGAATTCGAAATAGTTCAAACTACAATAATATAAATCTGTATTGAACCTGCCTCGGGACGCACTGAACTACATGATGAAGATAGAAACAAACAGGTTAACACTAGAGTAAGAATGCATAGATAGAGCACTAACATAGTGGATGAAGTTGTTGGAAATGCCCGAGGATACGTTCTTAAAGAGAGAGGTGTCAAAACTGGGTTTTAGACATGTACTTGTTAGCCAGTCCCTCGAGATTGCTGAAGAGTTTTTCAATGAGATAATGAACAAAACTGCAAGAGAATCTTAGGAGTAATGATGTCCTAGCAGACCAGAATGCAAGAATGCTCATGAAGACACTGTCTCATCAAACGATTCTTTAGTAAAAAGTAAACTATAACCATGAATGAATGAACGTATCAATCAATTTGCAGTGAAATTCGTTGATAAGTAAACCATCTTCACGGCCTTTAGTGTTTGCATTAGGACATTCGGATGAGCCGGACAATCATCAACAAATAGAAGAACTTTCCGATTTTCTCTTCGGAATTTGCGATTCATTTGATGAAGCCAGTCTTCATATATTAAATCGGCCATCCAAGATTTTTTTAATGTTCTCGTGAAGAACTGGCAAAGGCTTGAATCGCTTCAAAAATCGTGGGATATTAGATTTTCTTATTAGCAATAACTCAAGTGTTTCTTTACCAGACATATTAGCGCAGACCATAGCAGTAGTGCGATCCAGGATCGACTGGCCGTTTTCAGAATCTACAGGTTAGTCTCCGGCTATATGTCCAGGATCCTCCGATGTTCCTGTACATGTATTTTCAGCTGGAAAATATATGACCTCTTCTTGAAGGAATCTATTGGTTGGAAGGGTTTCGTTTATAAAACTGAACCTCGCGGGCCGCATTCTTTTCTGCTGCGCAAGAAGCAACTCTCTGAGGCGTTTCGACTCAGGTATAGGATGGGGATTAGGGTGGTTCAAAAAACACCAACTTCTAAAAAGTTCAGGTACTTCTGGATATTTCGGTTCCAAATTAATATTGAAAATACACCACATAAAAGTTTTTATATTAAATTCGCCATCACAGTTGTACTCCTCTTGCAAATCTGCACAATTATTATATTCTACTAATTTTCCCTGAAATGAACATTTTGAAAGTTATGAATGGTTTAAAATTTTCTAATGAACTGTTTGAGAAAAACAAAGGTTCTTTCGATATACGCGGTCTTGTGATCAACTTCAGGCAGTTTGCGATGACAAACTTCAAAACCTGCTCGTGTTGTCAAAGGAAATCATTAATTTGAAGGTTGCAAAGTAATGCATGTAACTAAAATCGTGTTAATTCTTATATTAATAATTTAAAAATATATGTCTCTGAAAATGACTGGAAAATTTTTTTTTTTTTTTTTAATTCATCAACCTAAACAGAAATTCCAAAATGAAAAATTACCAACAACTCCATCATCTGGTCTGATGCGGGAATTAACAATTCTGAAAAAAAACATCATACGGAAATTTGAAGCCATATCAAAGGAGTACGATAATATTTGCAAAAATAAAAATCACAAGGGAAGAAGCGAAATTAAAAAAAGGTCCGAATTTAAAGGTAAGATTGGAAAACTCTTTGATGTTGCCTATAAAGATGCAGTTGATTTAATGGCATTCTTCAACCATATTTTATTTCAATTTGATCAACTCACTAAAAGAAACTGCACTATTGTTGACTTAAATCCAGACCTAATTAAGATAGAAGAAAACTGAAAGATACGAGCTGAGGAAGAGTCTAAAAGAAAAGTGAGGGAAGAAGAAAGGAAAATCGTTGAAAATGGAACAGTGAGTGATTGAAATGCAATTTCGAGTGACCTTACTGATTGAGAAACTGATGCAGATGTCGAAAATACCAACGTCAGCGTTGATGATTTTCGAGACTCCTCAAAAAGAAGAAGTAAACGAAGGAAGGTTTGCGCTTCCGCTATACTTTCCCAAGAGACTGCTGCTGCTTTGGATCCCACAAACAATAGTAGTAGAAAGGCAATGCACATAATTTCCGCTACTTTTATGAGCCTTAAGAGCATGTGACACAGCCAAATACCTACATTACCGACCTCTCTTTTTCAATTTTCCAAATTTTTTGTTGAATCTAAGAACTTTTTTTGTAAATAAAATTTCGGGCTGAAACTTTGGAAAATGTATGAGAAGACAATAAACTACGTTTACGTACTTTATTCGATGAGGAATTTCGCAAAAAATTATTCTCGAAAAAATTAAAACTGGTTGCATTTTTTGAACCTAAGAACTTTTTTTATAAGTGAAATATCGGCTTCAAACTTTGAGAAATGCAAGAGCCGACAGTGAAGTACGTTTATGTACATCATTTGAGTATGAAAGATGCAAAAAGAAAAATTCCAACTAAATGTCAACAGCGCTTGCCAGTTCGGTCGGTATTCGCGATGAGCACGAAAATGCGAAGTCTGGCGGCCACTGAACGAGGCCAATAGCGATTTCAATACTTACATAATTCAACATTGAAACAACATATTTCACTCAACTTTTATGCTGGACACAACTTTCAAAAAATATTATTGTAAGAACACCGGATCATCAATCTTTGACAGCGTGGACCCCATATTTCAGATGTAGACGAGTCAGCTGATAGAGCCTCGATTAGTGGCCGCCAGACTTCGCATTGTCGTGCCCATCGCAAAAATACCGACCGAACTGGCAAGCGGAACCGGAGTTGACACTTAGTTGGAATTTTTCTTTTTGCATCTTTTATACTCAAATAATGTACATAAACGTACTTTACTGTCAGCTCTTGCATTTCTCAGAGTTTGAAGCCGATATTTTACTTATAAAAAAAGTTCTTAGGTTCAAAAAATGCACCCAGTTTTAATTTCTTCGAAAATAATTTTTTGCGAAGTTCTTCCTCGAATAAGGTACATAAACGTAGTTTATTGTCTTCTCATACATTTTCCAAAGTTTCAGCCCGAAATTTTATTTACAAAACAAGTTCTTAGATTCAAAAAAAAATTCGGAAAATTGAAAAAGTGAGGTCGGCAATGTAGGTATTTGGCTGTGTCACATACCCTTAATGGGCATAATTTGGAGGATATTAGGTTATCCAGAAGCAGCATTGAAAGGGCCAGGAATTTTTATCGTTTGCAACATGTTACCAATTTAAAAAGTAAGTTCTTACCTGATGAACCACTAATCGTTCATGTTGATGAAAAACTTCTTCCATCTATTTCTGGAGGACCACTGACGGAGGAGCCGCTAGCGATTTTAGTTTCAGGTCAGGCAACGGAAAAACTTCTTGAAATTCCAAAACTCAATGCAGGAATAAGAGAAGAAATCGCAGAAGCGACTTTCTGAACAATCTCTGATTGGAATAGAAATGCAATAATTTCTATTTCTTCTTACAGTACCAGATGTGCTTGCCGAAGTGTTCCAGCGTCATAGACAACTTCAACCTATTAGCCAAGGTGTTGAATATCGCAGTATAATTCCAGATGAAATAATTTCTATATACGAAATTGAATTTGAGAGACGAAAGGTAAAACGGAATGGTTTCATCATTGGAGTGGTAGTGGATGGTTCACTGCGTCAAATATATGATATTTATCAATTTCCGGTTATGTCAAGCGTAAATAACAGAATCGGGGGAGTTTGTGGTCAAGAGTCTTGGGCCTTCGAGGGTCAAGGGTGGTTCTTCAAAATTTGGGGGATGTTAAGTGAGAGAAAGGGGCGCCTGCAAGGGCTGTAAAGAATTGGGAAAAAAAGAAAGTAGAAAGGGGAAATTTGGCGGCGATCGACGTCTTCAAAGACATCTGTCGGTTGCAGAGGGTACTGCATGCAGAGGCCCCATTTACCGACGGCAGAGCGGGGGTGGACAGTGAGAGTGCTGACAGTGCTGGTAGCGAGATTGATGGAGAGGAAATTTTCCACGTGCTACGACGGCCACAGCGCGTGCTTTGGTGTCTAGTGGCGCGTCGGGGAGAGGGATAAAGCGGGACTGTGGGAATGAAGGAAGAGAGAAGGTAAGGGAGAGGACGTCGAGCGCAAGTGACGGGGAGGATCTTTTGAAGAGAAAGAGAGACAGCCAGAGAGTCCGGACAAAAGCAAGGTAGAGAGTCTGTTCAAAAAAAGCTTGAGAACTAGTATGACCCCCCCCCCCCCCCAAATAAAGGGAAATGTGGAGAAGGAGGCTCTCGGGATGCTGATAGGCGAAATCAGGGGGCCGAGGGACGACGTAAGGGGGACTAAAGAGCAGATGGAAGGCATGAGGGAGGACTTGAGAATTAGAGATGAGAAATGGGAAAAGGAGGTGAAAGAGCTGAGGGAGAGAGTAGAAGGGTTAAAGAGGGAAAGGAAAGAAAAAGAAGTTAAAATAAAGCAGATGGAAGAGGAAATTAGGGTGTGGAAGGAAAGGACGGAAAAAAGGCTTGAGAAGATGGAGGGCAGGAGGGAAATGGAAGTAGGATACAGAGGTGGGGGAATCGAGATTAAAGGTATTTGGGAGAGGTTAGAAAATATGATAGACGAGAAATTGGGAGACCGTAGTAGTGAAAAGAAGGAGAGGGTGGATAGGGAAAGGTTGAGGGCAATGGATTTAAGAATAGAGGGAAAAGAGAAGGCAGACAGGAGAAATAATATTGTGATAAAAGGGTTGAAGCTAAACAGCGGGGAAGAGAGAAAGGGCGTGGACGCGGTGGTACAGAGCATAGGGTGGGTTAAAGGCAGGGTAGGGAAAGTTAAGTTGAAGGGGAGAAAGGACATGTAAGTTGCGGTTGTGGAGTAAGAGAGCTGGGAAGTAAAGTTGGGGGTAATGCGAAATAAGAATAGGATAAAGGATAAAGGAGTTTTTATCGATCACGATTTAACGAGAAAGGAAAGAGATGTGTAGAGAATCCTGAACGACAGGGCTAGGAGGGAGAGGAGTAAATGGAGATTAGCGAAGATAGGATATCGGAAAATAAAAATAGACGAGAAAATGTGGGTGTGGGATGAGGAGGAAGAGGTGTTGAAGGAAGTGCAGGGGAATTTGTCTCGTATGAAGTAGGGGGGTAGGGTGATGCAGGATAGAGGAGTAGTGAAGGTGCTGTACTGGAACGTAGCAGGGATAAAGGAGAAGGATGAGGAGTTTTGGAGGTATATCCAGGAATTTGATGTTGTGGGACAGGTAGAGACGTTGGTAGAAAGAAAGGAATGGGATAGAATAGAGCCAAAGCTGCCAAGGGGGTATAGGTGCACACTCCAGGAGGCGGTTAGATTAAAGAAGAAAGGAAGGGCTAGTTAGGGAAATATAACGGGGGTTCGAGATGGATTGAAGGGAAAAGTTCAGGGAGAGGAAGAGAGGGACAGAGTGCAAATGAGGGAAGTACAAATAGGAGGAGTAGCGTGTAAGTTTGTGACAGTGTACAATAAGGATGTGATAGACAGAATTAAAGAAAGGGTGAAGAAGAAAGGAATGGTGAAGTCCTGGTGGGATAAGGAATGTGAAAAGATGAAAAGGAAGGTGAAGAGGAGATCTGGGAACGGAGTTACAAAATGTTAAGACAGAGGTGGACGTCTGGAAGATAATAAATAGGTTTAGGAAGTGTAGGGTGGGGGTTAGCGAGAAGATAGGGAGTGAGGAGTGAAGGGAGTTTTTTAAAGAATCATTTCAGGGCTTAGATTCAAGCAAGAGGGATGGTGGGAGTAGAAGGACGGGGGAGGCAGAGATGGAGGAGTTGAATGACGAGGAGATAGAGGATGATAAAAAAGTTGAGAAGGTTAAAACCAGCAGGGCTGGATGGGATAGAGAAGAAAGCATGGCTTTTTAGTACACAAGAGGTTATGGAGAGGGTGAAGGAGGTAGTGAAGAAAGTATGTAGGGGCGAGGGATTCCCAGGAGTGTTGAGAGAAGGGTTAATAGTGTCACTTCATAAGAAAGGAGATAGGGATAGACAGGGAAATTATAGAGGGATTACGCTAATGAATACGACGTATAAAGTATACACGATGGTGGTGCAGAGAGACTGCGGGAGGATGTCGAGGGGAAAGAAATATTGTCGGAGACACGGGCGGGATTTAGGGCGAGTAGGAGTACTATCGACAATATCTACATTCTGCAGCACGTGGTGGATAGAGAATTAACGAAGAAGAGGACGAGAGTGTACGCGTTTTTTGTGGATCTCAAAGGTGCGTTTCCTTCGGTGTATAAGGGGAGATTGTGGGAGGCGTTGGAGGGGAGGGGAGTGGAGAAAGGCCTGATTGAGAGAATAAGGGAGATATATGAAGAGACCAAACACAAGGTAAGAGGAGGGGCGGGGATTTCGGAGGGATTCTGGATGGATAGGGGTTTAAGGCAAGGTTGTCCACTTTGCCCAACGCTTTTTGCGATTTCAATTGCGGATATGGAAAGTAAGCTGGAGGCCGAGGTGGTAGGAGGATTAAGGATAGGAGGGGTTAGAATTTGGTCACTAGCGTATGCAGATGACAGAATGTTGCTGGCAATTAGCGAGGAGGCCTTAAAGGAGATTATGAAGAGGTTGAGAAGATACCTAGATAAGAAGGGGTTAGAGCTGAATGCGGAAAAGTCCAAGGTTATGGTGTTCAGAAAAGGAGGGGGAAGGGATAAGGGAGAGGACTGGAAGTGGAGGGGAAAGGAGGTGAAAGAGTTTTTGTACCTGGGCTTCGTATTTCGGAGGAATGGGGAAGTGTATGTTCACATAAAAGAGGGAGTGAGGAGGGCAGATGTGGTGATGAGGCAGGTGTGGGGGTTGGGAAAGAAGTTATTTGCAGATGATTTTGGAAGGAGAATGAAATTGTTTGACTCACTAGTGATGACTGTGCTATTGTATGGAGTAGTGGTGCGGGGTAAATAGAACGCAGGAGAGGTATGTAAAGTGGACCCTGAGGTTGGCAAGGAACACGCCTAATTATATTGTCAGGAGGGAGACGAGGAGAACGAGTGCAGGGATTCTAGCGGGAAGCCGGGCGTGTAAATATGAGGAGAAATTTTTGGAAGAGGGGAAAAGTAGGCTGGTTAGGGAGGCAAGAGCGCAATATTTATGTGACAAAGGAGAGAAAGGAAGTCAGGAGCTTACAGCGAGGATGAGGTGTGGCTGCATGGAGGGTTTTAATAGCTTTTGGCTCTCTCGGGAGAAGCGGATATGTGAACTGTGTGGGAAGGGGGATGCAAGAGCGGAGCAATTGTTAGAGGACTGCGTAGAGGTGGAAAGGAGTGGGATAAGCATGGAGTTATTGATGCATGAAAAGGGGGAAAGAAGGGCTGTAGCATGGGTGAAGGGAGTGTTGTTTAAGATAGAGGAGAAGAGAAGGAAGGAGGAAGAGGAATGGAGGAGGAAAGATTGTAAATAGGAGAGGAAGTAGATATAAGTTAGCTGTCAATAATGTAAATAGTAGATAAGGAATGGATGGATGTTAGTTTTAAGGGTTAGTTTTAAGAAAATTCTGTCAAAAATGGAAGTGTAAGCGAGTCAATTTTATATGGCCAGCAGGCTGAAAATGAACGTTTATTTATCTATATATATCTGGCGGAAACTTGCCTAATGCTGTATAACAGCCATGAGATTTATAGAGATTTATTATGAGATTTATTTATGAGATTTATGCCAGGATTTAGAGAAATGTTGCTACAAATATCATAAGTCAGTTAAAAAAATTAGAGGCGTATTTCATAATTAGTGTAAAAATTAATGTATATGAATAAATCAAATAATATGAATTTATATCACGGATATATGATGATTTAAGTTTTTTACTGGCGTTAAAACTAACATTTTATTGAAGCAGTTCTCCTTTTTTTATTACCGTTAATATTCTTGAACATTGATGGAAGTAGTTTTTACTTAAATCCATAAAAAAACTGATGAATTTTCAACAAATATGCTGAATTTATTATCTGAAAAAAGGGATTCTCAATAAAATACATAAATTTTTTACCCAATAGTTGAATTTTCAACTTATGAATAATCAAAGTTTTTATCAATCATATTAATTCGCTATCATTTTTGACCACGAAGAAAACTAATTTTCAACAAAATAGTTCAATTTCCAACCAAAAAAGATAAAGCTTAAACCAAATAGTTGAATTTTCAACAAACACAATTTTTTAGATAGTTTCATTTTCAACCAAATAGTCGAATTTTATAGCTAAGTTTTTAACAAAATATGAATTTTCAACAAAAAAGTTATTTTGAAACTAATTTTTGAATTAGTTGAATTTTCAACAGTTGAATTTAATCGAAAAAGACAAATTTTCAACAAAATAGATGAATCCTTCAACCATATAGTTGATTTTGTAACGAAATATATTATTTATAACCATGAAGATTTATTTTTTATAAAAAAAAAAAATTTATCAACAAAATACATCAATTTTCATTGGAATGGTTGAATTTTTTGCTGAAAAAGATTAATCATCAACCAAAAATGGAATGGTTTAATTTTCAGTTAAAAAAAAAATAATTTTCCGCCAAAAAGGACGAATTATCAACAAGAATACAAGAATTTTCGACTAAGGAAGATAAATTTTCAACCAAATAGTTGAATTTGGTTCTGAAAAAAGATATATTTTCAATGAGAAATAAAATATTTTCAATTTGAAAAATTAATTGTCAATTGAAAATTAAAAAAAACCAATAAAATAGTAAAAATTTTGAACCAAGGAGATCAATGTTCGATCGATGTTTCAACTTTCAAGCCGTCCTAATTCAAAAATTTTCATTCGAAATCGTTACAAGTTAAAAAATTTTTATTTTTATAACTAAAAAATGAAAAAGATCAAGTTTAAAGTTTTCAAAATCAAAAATTTGAAATCGAAAGTGTTTGCACTTATACACGTTTTCCAATTGGAAAATTAAGAAATAAGATATTTCCAAAAAAATTCCAAATTATAAGTAAATTTTTCCAATTAAAAATTTTGTAAAGTGTTTTTAAAGACTGGATATTATTTTTTAGAAGTGTATTTACTGCTTTCATGATGTTTTAGATAAATTCAAGTAGTTACAAAAAATTGTATTGTTCATAAACGAAAAAAATGTCAACTTTATTATTAAATGAAAAATGAATAGAGAAAAATTCAAAAATTGGTTCTCACAAATCTTTTTGAAATGTATTTAAAAAATATTATTGGGAATTCAGTATAGGTCTACAATGATTTTCCTACAATTGTATTTCTTATAATTTTTTCGCGATTCTAAAAACATCATTATAGAAAATCATTACAATTAAATCAGTATAGAAATGAAGAATGTTCAAATATTAAAAAAAAAAAAATCAAAGAGAATTAATAAAAAAATAATAATGAATAATAAAATATTATTTTATGTTATTTTATGTTAAAAGATTTCAAAGGGATTACAAAGTATTGAAAGAGATATAAAAAATTTTAAAGGATTTTAAAGAATTTTGTAGGATTTCCTACAGTTTTTTTTTTGCAGTTCTCTGTCATTGTGACTATCCAAGAAAAATGAAAATTATTACTGCCATTCTCCTCACATTTTTGGGATTTCTTCATTACAAACGTAAGTGTATAATAATATTATAAATAATATTTATAAAAAATATTACCTCTGTGCGTTTTAACATTTTTTTATACTTGGAAGCATCCAATTTGAATGGTTCATTCATAAATTTTCTGAACATCCCAATTAATTATCAACAGTAAAAATTATTTGATAAACGTTTTTGATTTTTAGGCACTATAACAATAATTCTCTGATTTTAAACCGAGATTTAATCGCATGTAATGATAAAAAGTATTCCAAATACAAAATTGTACAAATTAAAACAGAACCCTTCTAAATTCAAAGCACTCTTCACAAAAAAAAAATTCTACCAGAAGAAATAAAATTTGTATAGAAAAAAAATTTTCAACAACTAATAAATTTTCAATCAAAAGCGATTTTTCAGTCAGTAAAGAAAAAAATGTAATCAGAAATGTTACATTTTCAAGCCAGAAGAGGAGCTTTCACAAAACAGTTAAATTTACAAAAAAATACATTAATTTTTAACCAAATAGTTGAATTTTTAACGAAGAATTTTCCACATAAGACATAAACTTTCAAACCAATATTTAAATTTTTAACAAATTCCATCAATGTTCTACCTGATAGTTGAATTTTGAAACTAAAAAAGATCAATTCTTAACCCAAAATGGATTAGTTACATTTTCATTTAAAAAATGATTTTTCAATTGAAAAAAGACGAATTTTCTACAAAACAGTTAAATTTTCGACCTAAATTTTAAATTATTAAAAAATTTAATTTAAAAAAATTCGTAAATTAAATTTTAACCAAAAATACGAATTTTTAACCAACTATTCCAATCTTCGACTAAAACAGAATAATTCTCAACTAAATAATTGCATTTTGAATTGAAAATGTTCGATTTTCCACCATAAAAGACGAATTTTCAACAAAATAGTTGAAGTTTCAACCAGGAGGATGAATTAATTCTGGTTATTATTTCATGCTATTTAATTGTGTTAACAATTGATATTTTTAGTTTAAGAGTTCAACTATTTGACCCAAAATTTTTTAATTTTGTTGAAAATTCAACTGTTGGATGAAAAGTTGATTTATATTGTTCAAAATTCGCCCTTTTTAGTCGAAAATAAATGTTCTACCAAAAAAGTCGAGTTTCTGGTAGAACATCAATTTTCTATAAAAAAAAGTCGAATTTTCAACAAAATACATGCATTTTTAACGAAATGGTTCAAGTTTTTGACCAAAAGGAATAATTTTCTAATAAAAATATTTAATTTTTCAAAAAAAAATTTTGTCTAACTAAAATTATGAATCTTTAACAAAAAAATTAAGTTTTAACTGGATTTTTTGTCGACAAAAGATAAAAAATATTAATTACTAATTTTTTATTTTTACATTTACATTATTTATACATATATGTAATATATATATATATATATATATATAATATTTTTAGCAAGCATTAAAAAAATTAAAGACTTAAGGATAAAACAATAATGGCATTATTTTAGAATGATTCTACAATCAAAAGTTATATAAAAGTTGAAGCCTTGACAGAGACAACGTTTCATCAACAAGGACAGATTTCCATTAAATGTTATTTTTATAATGAAAATAAAAATTAATGAAGTAGAAAAATTTCCGAAAAAAAATAAAAAAAACGAAAACGTTTATTAACGAAATTGAAAAAAAAAACGAAAATCAAAGTTAACGAAACTAGAAAAATTATGAATTTGAAAATTACCGAAATTGTCAAATCCACCAAATTGTATAATTACCGAAATTTTAAAACGCAAATTTTCAAAATTGTTTATATTTTTTAGGAATTTGAAATTTGAAGTATTCATTAATTTTTTAAATTTGAAATATCGGGTTTTAAAACTTGCGTGATTTTCAATTTCTGTATTTTTCTGGTTCAGGTTCTTTCTGGAAATGAGGAAATCGTCATTTTGTGTATTTCCTAGAGACGATAGTTTATTATTTTCTATCTATTTTTTATCGCCAACGGCGATACCACGCTGAACACACCAGTTCTCGTAAGATCACTGAAGTTAAGCAGCGTTGGGCGCGGTTAGTACTTGGATGGGTAACCGTTCGTGAATACTGCGTGCTGTTGGCCCGTCGTGGTGTGGTGGACCCACACTGGTAGTATTTATCCACCTAGAAACACTACCCGAATCGAGTAGTGAGGCAATGAACTTTCGAGTTCGAACTGCTAATCAATTTTTTTTTTTATCATTTTCTTTATCAATTGGTAAAAATGTATCAAAGTATATAATAAGTCAACATGTTCATTTCCTCTGATGTCTTGGTGATAAGGAATCCAGATTGCTGTAATTTTCTCGTCAGATTTTAGTACAATCATTGCTAGTTTTTTGAATCACTTGTATCCTGCATATACATTTTTTTTTAAACAGCTTGAAGGCTGATTAGAGAGTCACTGAAGATTACGAAATTATTATAAATTGACTTTTTGCATGATTCGTATGCTTTCATCAATGCAAACATTTTGTTTGGATAAGGGTTTCTGGGTTTTCTGAGCTGTAGATGATTGTTCCGTAATCGAGTTTTGCTCTGATGATGGCTTTGTAGGTGAAAAGTGGTACTGATTTACGTCCACAATATCTGTGAGCAAGGGACCAATTCTATAATTAATTGAGGGTCTTCTGAAGAGTTGTTATGATTGACTCTTAAGTTCTTCCCTTTTGCAATAGATGGTTAAGTCGCTGTCAAAGATAGATGATTTTTTTTTTATTTCTTGTATGGCGTTGTTGATTGTGTCTAAGAAAATGATAATACTCATTACTGAGTCTTGAGGGACATCGTTTTCTAGAATGGATTTTCAGTCCATTGACTCTAACTTGAAGGTTTCCTTATATTTACTTAAACGATTGTTTGCTTTTTTTCAAATAGTTTGCTCATTGGCATGATAGAGAAATTAGAGGATAATTCACTGGATGACAAGGGTCCTTTAACAACCTGTTGGATCGGAACGACAATGGCTTCCTTCCACAGAACTGGAAATGTTTGATTCTTAGGTTTTGGATTTTAATTCTTTAATAGTAAGATTTGTGTTATTGTCTAGACTATCATCGTTTTCGTTTTCGACTGTTTGTCTTTGATCAGATTGCGATTGAAATTTGAGTGAAGATTATTGTTTGAGTTTCTTTCAAAACCTTCTCCTATAAGATTTACCATCTCCGTAGAATCTGTTCCAATTTCTCCATTTGGTTTATCCAGGCCAGTCAATCTTGAAATTGTTTTTGAACTCAGAACTTTTGTAACTTTGTTCCAGATGACAGTTGTCGAGGCTTGATTGATTAGGGATGATAAATACTGTATCCATGATTATCGACTATTCTCTAGGGACGACGATTGAATCTTATTTTTCAGGTTTTTTGGTTTTTTGAGTTTATTGAATGCACGGTTCTTCCTTTCTCTTGGTTTTCGACATGCTTCATTCCACCATAGTGGGTAGGATTTTCTTGATGTATTCGTTGTTTTTCTAATTGCAATTCCCATTGCTTTATTGTTGAGGAGGAAAATGAACTCGTCTATCGGATGTTGAGGGGATTGGTGGTTGTTTATGAGTTAATTTATTTCTTGATCAATTAGTTTTTGAAAAAGCTACCAATTAGCTTTTTTCAAATTCCATTTGGAAAGTTGCATTTGTTCTGACACTTATGAGCAATTCACAGGCTACATAAAGTTAGGACAATTGCACTGAAGGACATTCTCCAATTGTTCAACTGATTTTTTCCTTTGAGGGCACCAGATAGCCGAAGCGTATTCAAGCTTGGACCTTACAAAAACAACGTACATTGCTTTTAAAGTCTCGACTTTCTTGGATTGTTTACAGGATCTCATAATATAAGACAACATTTCAGAAAAAAAGAAAAAGGTCATAATTTTGCTTTTATTGCTATTAACAATCGGCTCCAGATCACTAAGCCAGCTGAGAATCCCGAGGAGGTCCCTCTGCAGTTCAATGCAACTTCTTACACTGCTTACCTTACTAAACATCTTGATGTCATCCACAAACATGAGTTTTTAAAAAAATGTTGACTCTCTTTTATCATTAGGTATTCTAGTAGATATTGTGGGTCCCAAATTAGAACCTTGAGGTACTCCTGATGATGGAGTTGAAGGTTCTGACTTGCTTCCAGCATAGTTTACCATACGTTTCCTATTATTAAAAAGGCTATAAAGTATCGAAATTACATTCCCTGGCAGATTAGACCCCTAGAGACACTCAGATAGCTTTACCTGCCTGAACCGATCGAATGTCTCCACTTTATCTGAAGGTTCAATTCTCCATTCTTTACTCATTCTCGTAGACTGTTTGATTCCCTTTTGTATAATTCCTGCTGCATCGGCTAATCGACCTGAGCCTGGTGGCTTCCTGCAAAAATTCACCTACTCTGTGACATTTTAAAATTGGTTGTGATTTTATATCATTGAATACAACTTTGAGGGACTCTATGATATTTATTTTAGCACCGAACCAGTTCTATTTTCCTGATTTCCGTCAGTTTGAGATTGAGTTGGAATTCGTTTATCCCCATACACTCTGTTTCCACTTAGGCCAGAAATAATAATATTCCTACTCCTCAGTTGCCTGTCGCTTATTTCTATGAGAGATTGCGAAAGGATGTTGTTACCTTCATTCCCAGTCTGAGACTATCCCGGCTCCCCTTCTCGTGACAGCTTCCATTTGGACAACTCATTTGTGATAGACTCAACCTGGCCTGCTCTTGCATTCAACTTAGAGACTTCCTCCTGATTTTGAGTAACCGCTAATCCCAAGCGTTCGGGTTCATTCTTGACAGAAGAGACGACTGACGTGACGCTCTGTTCTTTTTTTATCTTAATTTCCTCTTTTATCGTTCTGTTCTTTTCATACAGAGTAGTATTCACTTCTTTGATGAGATTACTCGTGAGGGTTCTGTTATTTTTCTGAAGACAATCAGTAACTCTTTTAGTCAAAGTTCTGTCCCAATCATCTTTGGACAACATTGTAGGTGATTTTAATCTTGGTCCACAGCACTTTGTGAAGAAACCCTGTGTCAGGTTTCGCCCTGATTTACACTCCCTGGATGATGAAAAAGACCACAGCAAACACATGAACTATACTCGCTCATGATCTTCCCAGTGTAGCCTTTGCAGAGGATAGAGGTTTTCAAATGCGGTAATAAATCCTCGGGTGTTATCAGTGTAGTCCTTAACTATAGAGGAGATATCTTAGGCTCCTCAACAGTTTTTTATTAATAATTTTAGTTGATAGATGTTCAGCTCGTACTTAGAAGGATGATTGTCTAGACTTTCTTTAGCGGGTAGGAGCATTTCTTCAAGAGAAGGAGGTTTTTATTTCGTCGATGTTTGACTTGGGAATAGTTACCACCATGTTATCTAGTCTCGAAGGAATCGAATTACAGTTTTAAGCAAGGTGAACTTCTTGTTTACAAACAAAACAGGTCGTGTTTTCTGAAGCAAAAAATATTCGGTACGATGTATCATCAAATAAGACTAACGTTGATTCAGATAACTTGTCAATGTCTTCGGGATGGATAAGCATTTGTCGACGGAAACTAAGTACGTGCGAAAAAACTTCCTCACAGATACCTGTTCGTGAAAAACTTATTTGGCAAGCGATATGGATTATTCTTTTGAGTGGATTGATAAGGGGCCGAAATTCAAATTGATGTTGCTCTCTCATTGGCTGCAGCGTAGGATTAGATCTGAAATTTGTCAATTTGGAACACTCTTAATTTTTAATTATTCCATTTTTAATTATTTTTTTATTTATTCTAAATTTAACGTGTTTGTAAAAACCGTTGCAGATAATCAAGCAGCAAGCCCACCCAACAGAGGCAAAGCTATAGACACAAAACCTCGTAAGTACTACGTGTATATACGTGTATAATTAACCTTTTGAAAATCCCCAAAGCTACTTTTTAAGCACTATTTACCTTGCAGAATTTCCAAAAAACTATAGATATCTAGCGTGGGCCAAAAAAGAGGAGCACTGCCTAAACAAAGTTTGCTTTACTATCCAATTTTTTTTAGGCAAACTAAATTCTTTGCTTATCCAAATAACATTTTTTTTGACTCAACAATATTGGTTGATATATGTTACCTAGATTTCATTTTATGATGAAAAATAGATGCTAAGGCAGAATAAAACTGAATATCTGGAAATAGAATTAGAGGGCCAATTTTTTAAATATTATAACGTAATAGGTTAGCAATTTCTAAAATATTACACTGTTATTTCTTCAATTGATGTTAGTAGAACCTCCAATTATTGAGTTTTTATATGCTTTAAATATCTACTTTTGTAGATATGTTACCGTTTTAATCGTGAACCAAAAATAAGATGCGGATGCAATTCAATTTGCAAGAAAATGATTAATTATTAGATATTTCATTTGATTTAATGTCTTCTTATGATTATAGCAATCGAACTATTACAATAAAGCCAAAAGATGTTACCGCCCTAAATTGCTCTTGAGTGTTTACAGTAAACATAATGTTAAGCCTAATGTTGAAAAATCATAATTTAAGTTGGGTGCTTAAATTCATATTGACAAATTTAAGCATGTTTTTGAGAAAGGTGGTACACCAAATTGGACAAATTAAATATTGACTGTGAATCGCGTAAAGGATACTGTAACTGTGACATGTGCTGAAGGATTTTGAAGATAGGATCATTCCAGGCAGTTTTTATGAACAAAAACTCGCTAAAATTAAGCGTTCAGACATCTATATCATTGAAAAAGTACCCAAAAAATATGGCAACAAATCATTTGTAACGTGGCTAGGTTTTGATGATTCGCACAGTGGTTGGATAGATAATTCTAGTACATAAAATGCTGTATCAATATTAAGTTTTCTATAACTAAATGTGAATATTTCTATAGGAATAACCTGTTTCCAATCAGCATGCTAAAATACTATATATAATAAAGAAAAAGTCACATATTGTTTAAATTATGTATATAAAATAATTTTTCATTACTACATTCATAAAACATCATACACTTTAATGTATGAAGCAACCATTTACACTTGTAAGTTATGGTAATTTTGCAATGGGATCCCAACAAACAATCGGCAGTTTAAGAGTAATAAATTTTAGAAGAAAAGTGTTAAAATGTACCCCTTGGATATATGTCGGGTGTTTCAAAAAGAAATTAAAAGAAAATCGGTTACTTGCGACTACTGCCCGATAACGTACCATCCGGGATGTGCAAAAAAAGCAGGAATTAATTTGATCTGTAAAAAAGGTATTGAATTTTGTGAATGCAAGAAGGATTCAGATAGTGAGTACACTGATCCTGGCTCTTTTTCATCTCAAGCAAACGAAACAATAAGCAGCTTTGTTAATTTCTCAGAAGAAGAATCAAAAGAGGAAAAAATTCAGAACCTACAAAAATATATGGAATCACAAGTCAACAATCTTAACAAGCAAATAAAAAGCCTTGAAAATCAGAATAGTGAGAGAATAGATGAATTGAAAAATTCGGTGGAACACAGAGTTAGCCGAATTCGAGCCAATCACTATTAATGAATTAGATGAAATTGTAAGTACTCTAAATAAACAAGCAGCAGCAGTTGATAATAGCATTACTGTTTCTGAACTACTGACATACTATCCTGTCATAAAAAATCACTTATTAAAGATTTCAAAGACTGATTTTGAGAATGGTTCATTTCCTGAAATTCTGAAAATAAGTAAGTGATTCCTATACATAAAAGCGGATCTAGAGATAATGTGGGTATCTATAGACCAATTTCGTTGTTAAGCAACTTTTCAAAAATTTATGAAAAAGCAATTAAGATAAGAATAATGAACTATCTAAACAAGAACAGAGGAATCAGTAGAATGCAATATGGTTTTCAGGAAGGGTCTAATACACAGTGTTCTATAACGGACTTTAATGAAGACATCATTAGGAGAATAGACAACAAAGAAATAGCTGCAGCAATATTCATTGATTTAAAGAAGGCATTTAATACGGTTAGTCATGGAATACTGTGTAAAAAACTCTCTAAGCTTAGAATAAAGGGTGGAGCTCTTGAACTACTAAAATCATATTTAAATAAAAGGAAACAGTATGTCTATGCCAATAATACAAAGAGTAGGAAAACTGAGGCGGGATTGTTGGGTAAAATTTTTATGTTTGCAGATGATACTGTTCTTGTTTATAGTAATAAAGATTGTTAAAAATTGGAAGAGGAAATAAATAAGGTTTTGTCAATTTACTGTGACATGGAAACGACATATAGAACAAGTCATGAAAAAATAGTACCATGGTATGGTGTTTTAAGAAGATGCCAAAGTGTATTGAGTGACAAAAGTAAAAAAATGATTTACCACGCTTTCATAGAATCTCATATTAGATATGTGATCACAAACTGGGCTTCTGCTTCAAAAAATTCACTCGATAAAATACAAAGGCTTCAAAACAAACTACTTAAAACTTATATGATATACAAAATAATAAATAATCATATAAAGAATGAGTATCAATTTGAAATAGGGAACAATGTACATAACTATACAACTAGATTTGCTGGAGAATTAAGGAATAAATATCATAGAACTAGAACAGCGCAAAGATCACCGATAAATTGTATTATTACAGTTTTTAACAAACTGCCGAAAAATATTAGAGAAAGTCTGAACTTTTATGAATTCGTACAACACATAAAAGAATATTATGTAAAAAAAATAATTGATAAATTTATAAACCCAGATTGTCCATTAATTACTATAATTACTATATTTACATTAAGATAAGGAGTAAGGAAAAAATGTAGATTAAATACTATGATAAGTTAACAAAGAAATAAGAAATACTGTATTAAATTTAAACTGGATGAACTAGTTATCAGGCTTTGCCTGTTTATGGTTCACGCAATAAATGAAAAAAAGAAAAAAAAATGTTTGTGTATACATGATTCTAAACTTTTCACATCCACTGATTTTACATTACACCAAACACCTCCAGCTATAGTTTCAATAATGCTACTAAAAAATCTCCATATGATGTGCTAAAATGGATCATAAAATTTCCACAATTTAAGCTTTGCTGCTTTTCTTTTTCATTAAAATATGATGGAATCAGATGAAAATGGCTTTGTTGCATTGCTGAAGTCAAACCACCATATTTTTTTAGTTTCTGCTTTAAAAATGATTCATTTTATGCACGATGAATTTTGCTTATATGTTGTTGAATGCAGCATTTTATTCCGATGAGTATATATATGACATGATGATATTGCATACATGATCGTACATTTTATTGTACAAACTACACGAATACAACATAAAGAGTTGCCTTCACGTGTTTTCATAGTTGCCTGAAGAAGAGCTTCATTCTATTCAAACAATGCTTCTTGTGTAGAAAGACTGAAAATTTGTTGTCCGCGAGCATGAGAATATGCTCGAGAATATGCTCGAATTTTATGTGCTTTGGGAATTTAATGAACATTTATGAGAATTTTGAATTAGGATTTAAAAAATCGTATTTTCTATCTTTATTAATGATAATTACATTATTTAAATTTCGTATAGAAATGTATCAAAGTTATGGAAAACATATTATTCGCATTAAACAGTGCCTTATTCAGGGTTGCTACAATATCCCATTTTCAAATTCTTCTAGGTATAAAACCAACCATAAACCTAGAAGATTAGTAATGTTAATGCACTATAAATTTGGTTTCTTAATATATTTTTAACACTTTTCAGTTTGTATTTTCAAGTCAAAAAGGTAGATTTTCAACCAAAGAAATGAATTTTTAACTAAAATGATAAATATTCATCCAAGAATATGAATCTTTACCCAAATAGTTGAATTTTCAACCCAAAAGATTAAGTTTCTACCAAAAAAGGTTAATTTGAAACAAAGTACATGAATTTTCATAAAAAAAAAATTAATTTCCAATCAAAATTAGAATAGTTAAAATTTCAAGAAAAATAACTGTTCAATAAAAGAAAAGAATGTTCAGCGAAGCATTTTTTCCCATTAAAAAAATGATTTTTTAACCAAAAATTGAAAAATTAAATTTTCAGTCAAGACAGTCAATTTTCAACCAAAAAAATAAATTCTCAACAAAATAATTCAACTTTAAACTGAAAAAGGTAAATTTATACACCAAAAATATAATATTTCATGTTACAGTTAGAAAAGTGAATTTAAAAAAAAAAACAAGTTTTCAGACAAATTAATTAATTTTTAACTAAAAATATAAATTTTCAAACGAAAATGCAATAGTTATATCTTCAGTTAAAAAAATTAATTTTCAACTAAAAGGAAATGAATTTTCAACCAAAATGATGAATTTAAAAAAAATGATGAATCTTCAAACAAGAATATGAATTTTTAACCAAATAGTTAGTTGAATTTTCAACTCAAAAGACTAATTTTCTACCAAAAAAGGCTTTTTTCCAACAAAGTACATGCATTTTCATCTAAAAAAACTCAATTTTTAACAAAAAATAAAACAGTTAAAATGTCAGAAAAATAAATGTTCCACAACAAAAAATGTCAACAAAATATTTACTTTTTCATTTAAAGAAAAGATTTTTGAACAAAAAGTAGAAAAATTAAGTTTTCTACTAAAAAAAAAAACAAATTTTCAACCAAAGAAATTAATCTTTAATCACAATTATGAATTTCCAACCAAAAATATGAAATTTTTACCAAATGGTGGATTTTTAAATCTAAAATAAAATTTCAAACAAAGGAATGAACTTTTAACCAAAAAGATGAAATTTCAACTAATGAGAGTACTCTTTTACTGAAAAAAGACGGATTTTCAACAACTAAAAATAAAATAGTTGAATTTTTAGTAGAAAAATTAATTTTCGATTAAATGTAAGTAAATTTTCAACGAAATAGTATAATTTTCAACCAAGAATATTACATTTTTTATCAAAAAACATAAATTTCCCACAAAAAAATGGAATAGTTAAAGGGAATTTTCAACTAAAATGATAAATTTCAGTTAGTAAAATACATTTTCAACCAAAAACCAAACAAATTTTCAACAAAAAAGTTAAATTTCCAACCAAAGGAATGAATTTTTAACCAAAAAGTTCAAATTTTAAATAATGAGAGTACTCTTTTAACAACAAAAAAACTAATTTTCAACAAATAATTAAATTTCCACCGAAAACAGATAAATTTTCCACAAAAAATGGAACAGTTACATTTCCAGTTAAAAAAATTAATTCTAAATGAGAAAAAACTCTTTTTCAACCAAAAAGATGAATTGATGATCAACCGAATATTTGAATTTTTGAAGGAATTTCTTCCAAAAATAAAGTACAGGAATTTTAAACCAAATATTGGAATTTTCATCTTAAGAAGTTAAATTTTTAACCAAACATGTACGAGTTAAGTTTTCAGTAAAAACAATCAATTTTCATCTAGAAAACATCATTTTCAACAAAACAATTAAATTTTAAACAATAAAAGGGTTTTCAACTAAAATGATGAATCATCAACCAAATAAATGAATTTTTAACAAAGTAGTCCCACTTCCAACTGAGTTGTTGAATTTTCTACCAAAAAAGTTGAATCCTCAACGAAAAACGCGACATATTATATTTCAACCACAAAAAATATTTTAATTTCACACCAAAAATAGTTGAATTATATGAAAAAATATGAATTTTCAACAAATTAGTTTTAATCTCCAACCAAAATAGATTAATTTTCCACCATACATTTGCGATTTTCAACCATAATGTACCAGTAGTTCATCAGGGTGGCCGAAAAAAAAACTTTATTTTAAAAATGCCCTAACTTTTCCCTGAACAATTTTTCATTTTATTTGACCTTCAATATTCAAAGACCAACTCTTTAATATTTTAGAATTCTTAGCAAAGAAGCTTTTATAAACGATATCCAACAATACAATTCGAGATCAAAATTTACAAACATTTAAAAAGATGAATTTTCGATCCGAAAGGACGCATTTTCAACAAATCATTTGAATTTTTGACCAAAAAATATGGCTTTAGGGAAATAGTTACATTTTCAACAAAATAACTTTTATCCAAACGGTCGAATTTTTATTAAGAAATAATAAACTTCAACCAAAAACAGTAGCATTTTCAACCAAGTACTTAAATATACAATCTGAAAAGACGAATTTTTTAGAAGACTGCTGAATATTAAAGAAAAAGATGAATTCCCAACAAAAATGTAACAGTTGATATTTAAGGGGTCATCCCGTGTGACAGCCTTATTCTAAAGGTTTTTTCGAAATTTTTTGTAGCGAAATTAAAAAACACGGAGCTTCCAAATTTTTACTATATATTTAATCAGTCTTTAGTAGTAACCCTGAATTTTTATATGCAAAAATATGATCTTGATCGCGAGTTTTATTGAGCGAATGCCAACCATATAGAAAAAAAGGTAGGTAAACGGTGACCATTATTCTGTCACTGTGGCTTATCGGAAATCAAAAAACAAAATTGGATGTTAATCTATAGGTGCATGGCTATCGCCGGAACTAAGATTTCTCGAGAATCTTGAAAATTCAATTTTTTATATGCTTTTATACATTAAGACCCGAAATTTCATGATTGTTTGCTACTTTTTTTTATGAAAAAAAAAACGGTTCAATATTTTTCAAGAATCCTAGTTCCGGCAATAGCCGTACGTGTGCTAAATGTACCATCAAAATTTGAAAGCAATTGATTGAACCGGTTTTGAGAAATCATGGTCGCCAGTTTAAAAAATGAAGTTTCGAGAAAAACGCGTTTGAAATCGAGGCATACATTTGTTGAAGAAAAATTTACAGCATTATATTACAGAATTGGCAAATGTCTGCGAAACTTATAGCTTATCAAAAATATGAAGGAGTGTAATTAAAAATTATTCCCAGGAAAATTTAAAATAGACACATAAATTAGAAACTAATATGCATTGCCTTCGACAAATATATTTTTAAATCAACACTTATTTTTACCAATTGTTTCAACCCTTTTGTTTTCAGAAAGATGTTATAATATTGGAAGAATATTCGATGCAAATTTGAAATATATGGATTGAAATTGAAAATTTTAAATTGTACTCATTTTTAATTTCTCAGAAGTAAAATGTTAGCAGATATGGTTTTAATTTATATTTGAAAAATCCAAAGAATTTTAAGAGATTTCATATCAAAAATTTGTACAGCTCTCAATATTCGAGAATTTGTCATTTCACTAAAATTCAACAATTTAGTAGAAAATTTATATTTGTTTAACATTTTTTATATTTTGTGAAAATTCGTATTTTTTTGGTAGAAAATCAATTTTTTCGTTCCAAATGCAATTGCTTATTTAAAAATATCAAAAACAAACTATTTGAAAATTTATAATGACAAACTTTTGAATATTGAGAGCTCTAAAACTTTTTGCAACGAAATCTCCTAAAATTCTTTAATTTTTGAAATTTCACTTAAAACTATATATAATAACATTTTACTTCTTGGAAATTAAAAAAAAAGTACAATTAAAATGTATAATTTCAATCCATATATTTCAAATCTGCGTCAAATATTTTGACAATATTATAACATCTTTCTAAAAAAAAAAGTGTCAAGACAATTGTTGAACAGGAGTCTTGATTTAAAAAATATATTTTACTCCCTAGGGACAGAAAAGTGACGTCAGAGGTGAATACTGAAAATCATGCATCTATGAGCTCGCATTTTATAACTATCAGCCCACTCACCGTAAAAACTGTGAGGAAATTTTAGTCGCAGATAATAGAATTTTACGGTTATTTATGAAAAGTTACCAAATATACATTTATGAAAATTTTCAAAAACGAATTTTGGGTATTTCATCGTAAATTACCATATTTACCTGTAAAATTACCATGAATGATCGGAATTTTCCATAAATTTCCGGAAATTTATAAAAATTTGGAAGAATGAATTTTAGGTAATTTATGGTAAGTTACCATATTTACCTGTACAATTACCACAAATGGCCGAAATTCTCCATAAATTTCCGGAAATTTTTAAAAATGAATTTTGGATAATCCATGGTGAGTTACCATATTTACCTGTAAAACTACCATGAATGACCTACATTTTTCATAAATTGCCGATAATTTATGAAAATTTTTAAAAATGAATTTTGGGTATATTATGGTGAGTTACCATATTCACTTGTAAAATTACCATAATTCACGGAAAATTTTAATAAATTTCAGGAAATGTATGTATGACCGAAAAAAATTGTTTGAAGATAGTTTACTATGTGCTCTAAAATCCCTGTGAATATAAAAATGGGATCTCCCTTAGTTTCCCATGAATACATAAAAATGCATCGGACTTTTTTTCAAATTTCATTTGTTCGAATACGAATTAAAACTTTGTTATTAAATATCACACGAAGAAGTCTGTTTTATATGTTCCTAAATTTTTGCGAGTTTTTAGCGACAATCATTTGTAATGCAGGAAATACTACTTTCTATCTAAAATAAGATGTTCATATGAATTGTTTAAACAATTTATTACAGTTTTTAAGAATTTCTACTTAGAATAGAGTTCGGAAGTCGCGGTTTTTTCGAACTTCTAACTTATTTCCAACTTTTTAATCAGAGTGGGGTGATAATCATTCCATGTTGGCAAAAATATTTGTTTAAACAATTTAGTATTATTTTCACTAATATTATTTCGAATAATGCTAGAAAGTTTTTTTTTCTGAAATATTCAACCTTTTTCCACTTTTCAATTACATAGTTTGAGTTAATAATGGATGCAATTCAACATATCTAATGTTTTTCAACAAATAGTTATTGTCCGGAAATCGCAACTAACTAATTAAAAATTGCGAAGAACCATTATGAATTGCTTAAATAATGTATACATATAAATATCTAATTATCAATGGAGAGTTGTATTAAAAATCATTTGTATCAAAAAAAAGAACCACGAAAAAATCGTAATTAACGCCAAAAACTCGCAAAATCAAAATTTTTATTTACAAGTTTTTTTCGGGACCCTTCAAAATAAACTTATGGGGGTGATATTGGAAAAATAATTTTTCATTCGTATTTTATGTATAATTATGAAGACAAATGTTGAGTTTCAACTTGATTTACCTAATACATATTAATTATTATGATTAAAAATTCACAAAGACGTCATTTTTTCTCGTGAGAAATCCGTGTTAAACTTCATGATTTGACATGGAATTGCTCAATTCAAAAATTTCCCGGGCATTGTAAGTAATGTAATGTAATGACCTAACTCAGGTAATGAATTTATATTATTCTAATGATAATTTAGTTAAATTTAAATTTACAAATCAATCTGAATTAGTTTTAAATTGGAATGTAATTAAAGTCGAATCTATCATACAAATTTGCCGGCAATGTTGACGATTAAAAAAAATCGTTTTTGTTGTTATATAAAAAATGATTTAAATAATTTCTAAAAAATCGCTTGTTACGAATCTATTTAAAATTTAATGAGCTTTCATTTTAAAAAACGCCAAAGTCTGATGAAAATTGTAAATTAAAAATTGATGATACTATTGAAGATTTTTTAACGGGGCAAGGGTTAGTAGCATGCCGTGTTTTTAATAAATAGCGAGTAAACGTGTGTTGAATTTTGTAAGTGTTCGTAAATTTATCATAACCTTCTTTAACTGCATCATTATATTTCAAATCAAGATTATATACTTTACCTATCTCGTGCCGGGCATTATATATAATGCCTAGGGGTTATATAGAATGCCTAGACAATATGTATATATAATGCCTAGGGATCATATAGAATGCCTAGGCAATGTATATAATATATATTCGATTACGTACTTTACCTGAAATAGCCAGGTATCATATATAATGCCTAGGATTATATATAATGCCTGGATTATATACTTTGCCTGTAACATATACATTTCTCCAAAATTCCCTTCTGGCCATCTCTGAGTGGCATTAAAATCCTTCAAAATCCTCAAAAATCCTATAAAAATTTTGTAATAAATCCACTCATGTCTGAAAAGGCTGTCTGAATTATTCCACTTTGATTGATACCGGACGTGGATTCTTCAGCTGTTCTCACTTTCTCAGTAGCACTTCTCGTTTTCTAAACTCGCGGTTAATCCTTTTCCTGGAAATTAATGAAATTGTTCTCATAAGGATAAATGATTAGAAATACTCGCGCAAGAATGGACTGAGTAAATGAAAAATTTGTACTATAATCTTAGTGAAGATAGAGAATTCCAGGAATGCTCAGAAAGTCGGCCAATTCACGAAATTCAGCAAATTCAAGAAATTCAGCGAATTCAAAAAATTCAGCGAATTCAAGGAATTCAATGAATTTAAGGAATTTAAAGAATTCAAGCTATTCAGAGAATTTAGGGAATTCAGGGAATTCATAGAATTCAGGGGATTCAGAGAATTCAGGGAATTCAGAGGATTCAAGGAATTCAAGGAATTTAAGGAAATCAAAGAATTCAAGGATTTCCTTGAATTCAGGTTATCCTGGGAATTCAAAGGAATCAGGTAATTCACAGTATTCAGGTGAATCAGAGAATTCAGGGAATGCAGAGAATTCAGGTAATTCAGAGAATTCAGGGAATTCAGAGAATTCAGGGAATGCAGAGAATTCAAATTTTTTCATCATGAATTCAAGGAATTCAAGGAATTTAGGGAATTCAGGATATTCAGAGAATTCAGGGAATTCTGAAAACTCATGGAATTCTAAGAATTCAAGGATTTCCTTGAATTTAGATAATTCTAGGAATTCAGAGGAACCAGGTAATTCAGAGTATTCAAGTGAATCAGAGAATTCAAGAAATTCAGAGAATTCAGAGAATTCAGAGAATTCAGAGAATTCAGAGAATTCAGAGAATTCAGAGAATTCAGAGAATTCAGAGAATTCAGAGAATTCA
>CAKNXH010000647.1:577085-594895 GCA_932178445.1 Andricus quercusramuli | reverse complement strand
AATTTTCAGATAAAAAACACCTTTCTTGGTGAAAAATTCAGCTGTTTGGTTGAACATTCGCTTTTTATATTTCAGGTTATTCAACATTTTTTCACAATAAGCAAACCTTCTCCTGGCAATTTATACCATCTACAATAATCTTCCGTTTCTTAAAAGTATAATTAAACGTTTGTGACGCGATCTGAAGAAAGACCCCTAAGCGGCCAAACGTAAATTTTAGAGAAGAAGCAGGAGAAGTGGCGACGCTACGGGCCAATAAGACTCTTGCCGAAAGACAATGTTTAAACAGTTGTACTGAATAAATTAATTATTGTGGCATTTTTTGAACTATACCATCTTAAAGACCAAACTCGAATCTACGTAAAACATTAAAAATCAGAGAATCGATTTTTGGCCGCTTAGGGGTCTTTCTTCAGATCGCGTCACATTTTTTTCTGAAACCTGTTCTTGACGTGCCCGTACTACTTGAATTTTAACTTAAAATACTGATACCATGATATATATTTCCAGACCATTATTGGAAATTCCAAAGATTGGGGTGGCCGTCGAAAGGAGAGGACCATGCAATAGTTTTGAGTTTACTAAAATCAAATTTATGTTATTTTGATTTTGAATAAATAATAGTTTATAATTTATGATTTGTTCTTTATTCGCGAAATTCATAAAATGGATTATAATGAGACTGATCGGGTACCGATCGGGCACCGACCGGGTTTCCCGATCGGGAGTCCCGACCTGGCCCAGGTCTGGGCGTGCGTTTCATCCGCGATCTGGCCCCGATCAAGATTCCCGATCTGGGCCCGATCTGGCCCCCATCGGGGCCAGATCGAAATTTCTGCACGGGATTATGCACCTAAAAAAGATCTACAAATTTTTTATTATTCATTTTCTGTTGTGACGCGTAGTTCTTGTTTTATTCGTAAAAAACAGCATTGTTCATCCAAAGAAGAGGTACTCATTCGTTATGAATCATGTTTAGATAGGATGCGTAGTTTTTGTTTTATTCGTGAAAATAACATTAACAGTGAAAAAAATCAAATTTTTGGAAATACAATGCATGGTACGAAAACAGCTGAATCAACAAAAATTGTGCATTCAAAAAAGATTCAGAAACTTGTAATCAATTTTTGCTGTAAGAATATATTCAAAATGAGGAAAATTAACTTCCTTGAAAAACGGACAAGCTAAAATAACATTTTAACTAATAAAATTTGTCGCCTAAATTATATCATTATTCCTCATTTGAAATAAAATACAAATTCAGTAATTTGTATATGGAGAGCATATAACACGAAGCAAAAAGTGCGCGATCAGTGTATTTCAAAGCGCGAAGCGCGACTGCCGAATCGCGCGCCGTAAGTGCACTCAAACTTTTTTGTTTCTATCATGCGGTGCACAGAACCGAGTTTGGAACGCAAGGTTCAAATGATTTTGAAATCAAATATCGAGCGCGGAGGGCGAGTGTCTGGATGAGAATGTGTTCCTTAAGGTCGGTAAAACCGCGAGATCCAACAGTCGCGCGCCAAAAACATTTCTATATATAAATTTTATTATATTCGTAATTTGCTTGATTTTTTTATTTAATAACTTTGATAAGCTTCAACATAAATCAATAAACCATTAAAAACCATGCATATACTCCGCGGAATTTTTTCGCATGTACAGTTTTTATTGGAATTTTATTCATTTTTTAGTAATAATGAAAAATCCCCATACAGTAACAATTTTTTCGAATAAGGTTGCAATAAAATTGTGATTCACAGTCGCCTTTTTTTAAGCACTTTTACAAACTTTCGGGGTCTGCGTATTTTCCCAATTTTCAAGTAATATCATTCAAACTTACCGAAAAATTATTGTCCACAATTCTCTTAAAAATTGATGATAAAAGCAGTATAATTTAATAATGTAATTTAATTATATATAATCCATCATATATGATGGATCATCATATATGATGGCTTTTGGTCTGCATAATTTGAAAGTTGATGATTTTTTTATATAAATGCAAACCTAACTCTATGTTATCAAGAGTGAAAAAATTGTAATTCAAATTTAACTCCATGCTATATTCAGGGTTCAGTTTATTTCAAGTTAATTGAAAATGCTTTCAGAATATGATGACATCATTCTAAAAAAAAAATTAAATTTATTTAGTAAAATCGCGTAAGCTGTACTTTAGCCTGCTTTCAAAAATCACGTTTTTAACTAATTTTTCTCAACGGCTGTAAGGGTGACGGACAACTTAGCACGTAGCAACTTTGCACGTCGATGGCCGGACGGACAACTGTGCACGTCCAAGACCACAGGAGCCCATCTGTGCACGTAGAAATTTCGACGTGCACAGTTGTCATTTGGACCAATGTGCACGTGCACAGATGGTACTTGGACAACTGCGCACGTCCATGTCCTTACGTAAGGGTTGTACTTAAGTAATTCAGAGAGTTCAAGGAATTCAGAGAATTTCTTGAATTCGGAGAATTCAAGGGATCCGGAGAATTCAAGGGATTCGGAGAATTCAAGGAATTCAAAAAAGTCAAGGAATTCGGAGAATTAAAGCAATTCAGCGAGTTAAAGGAATTCATAGAATTTCTAGAATTTGAAGAATTCAAGGAATTCAAGGGAAGTAGAGAAAGCAAGGCATTCAAGGATTTCAGAGAATTCAACGATTTTAATGAATTCATCGAATTCACTACAAAATCTATTAATTCCTTGAATTCTATGAGATCGTCGAAAGTGAGGCTCGCGGGATTTTCAAACTTTTGCGCATGACCGAATTCTTTCTCCCATTTGTTCTTTAGAATTGAAAACTTCCTGGCTATAGTCTTGGAAAGTTTATCGTTTAACAATCGAATTTTGGGCTGCAAAATGTTATTATTCAACTAGGAAATATCAATTTAACAAATTTTAATAGATTTATGAATCTTACCTTTGGAGTGATATGTAAAGTTTTGATATTCGGAACCAATTATGAATTTTTGTACGAAAAAGCACTTACAACTAGGTCAATTTATGACATACGATAAATAGAGAGAATTTGTAAGGTTTTATAGTTGTTTTTATGCAAGTTAAACTCTGGAATCCGTCGAACTTCAAAAATTTTTGAACAATTTTTTACCCATGCTTGAGCAAGGGAACCTTTTTTCTTGCGGGACATAGTACTTCATTTTTCCACTTATAAAGTATTTAGCAGGCAATTTTCAAGAAAATCGTGCCAGGTGCAGCAAGATAATTTAATATCAACGATTCTATCGCAAATTTTCAAAAAGGCCTTTTTCCAGAGGAAATACACTTGAACATTTATGGGCTTTGAACAACCTCTAAAATCTATTGATTTTGAAATGAGAAAAATACGTGCTTACTTTTTTGTGTTCGAATAAATCTGGCGGGCGAGACCAAGAAAATTTGAAGAAAAACATGTGAACCACCCAAATAAATAATCCTTGAGATTTCTCTAAACAATGACTAAGACAAATGTGTAACCCGTCATTATACATCGCCACATGAACAATAGTAAAACACTCATAAAAAATATTTTAAAAAATTTCTTTTCCAGTTTCTTTTTTGTCAAATCATAAAAAAATACATAAAAGAAATAAAAAATTTGGTCAAATCAAAGACAGATTAGTAACTAGAAAAAAATAAATACCTACCAAGTAGGCACGGTAGTTAGTGGTCATTAGGATGTTCAAAGGACATCATATGTCTCTATACCCACTGGAAGACTCAAAGAAGCTTAATAAGATGAAACTATTGAAAAGTGAATTCAAAATAGTACATTGTGTATCGAAGAAAGTAAAGAAGGCTACTTTGACGAGTCAAAATAGCCGCACACCCTTGACACACTGTACTGTATTTGTATGTGTAGCGGGCCTAAAGTTTTATATAGCGGGCGTAAAGTTTTATGTCAGCCCGGCGGCGGAGTGCGCATGTCGGAACGTCACTGGGCTGGAAGCGGCCACGTTACGCCAGCTTCACGTGCATGCAATGGCGCGTTTTTAAGGGGTTCGAACAAAAAGAGATTTTCACATAAAAAAAAATATTGATTAGCAGTTCGAACTCGAAAGTTCATTGCCTCACGACCCGATTCGGGTGTGGGTCCACCACACCCACGACGGGCCAACACCACGCAGTATTCCCGAAAGGTCACCCATCCAAGTACTAACTGCACCCAACGCTGCTTAACTTCAGTGATCTTACGGGAACTGGTGTTTTCAGCGTGGTATAATTTAAATAATTTGAAAGAAATAATTTCCTTAAAATAATATTTGAAATATTTTTAAACTAACTTTAAGAAAATTAATATGCTCCATTCCACCAGGATTGAATAATTTTAACTATTGAAAATTCATTGTACGTAGATACAAAGGATTTCCCTCGTATAAACCCTTACGTAAGGACATAAACGGGCACAGTTGGGGAATTGACATATGTGCACGTGCACAGTTGGGCAAGTTACATCTGTGCACGTGCACAGTTGGGCAAGGGGCATCTGTGCACGTGCACCGTTGGGCAAGGGACATCTGTGCACGTGCACTGTTGGGCAAGGGACATCTGTGCACTTGCACAGTTTGACAAGGGACATCTGTGCACTTGCACAGTTTGACAAGGGACATCTGTGCACGTGCACAGTTGGGCAAGTGACATCTGTGCACGTGCACAGTTAGGAAAGTGACATCTGTGCACGTGAAAGTGCACAGGAGTCCATCTTTGCACGTCTTAATTTCGACGTGCACAGTTGTCATTTGGACAACTGTGCACGTGCACAGATGGTACTTGGACAACTGTGCACGTGCACAGATGGCACTTGCACAGTTGTCCCTCTGACCAACGACGTGCACAGTTGTCCGTCTGGCCATCGACGTGCACAGTTGGGCACGTGCAAAGTTGCTACGTGCAAAGTTGACCCCATCCCCGGCTGTAATTGTGAATTTATATCGCCCTGCCTAATATATGTGAAATTGTAAAATGAGATGTTTAAAAATTTACAAGATGGCCGTAGGTCAGGGAAAACCTGGAAATCGGGAAAAAGTCAGAGAAAGTTAAGGAAAAATCAGAGATTTTGAAAAAATCTTGCAAGACTGAGGGAATTTGTATAAGAGGCACTTTAAGAACTGCCAAGGATAATGAATTGAAATTTTTTAAATTTCAATTCAAAAGTGTCTTATTCCATTTATAAAGGATTCTATGTTATACAGGGTGTTTTTTTTAACTTGAGACAATGAAATATCTCAAAAAATACGCATCCTACGGAAAAAATGTCTGGAATAAAAACTTTTTATTTTCGAGGGGGAAAAAAGATTTGTTAAAATTTACCCCACCCCCACCCCCAGGAGTGGGGGTAACTTTGTAATTTCAAATGGCAACCCCAATTTTTTATCACAGATTCAGATTCTCCTTTACGAAATACGTAAGTTTTATTCGTAAAATTTGTTTCGATTCGCGATAGATGGCGCTGCAATTGCGAAAAACGAAATTGTTGACACTACTTTTAGCTCTACCCAGGAATAACGACGCGGACGTAGTAGTTGTCTATTCCCTTCGGGGTGCTTAATTTCGGTGAGTCCCCTTGCCTCTCACCATCCATCGGGGTGCTTGATTTCGGTGAGTCCCCTTACCTCTCACCACAGGGATGCTTGATTTCGATTATTTAGTTTACAATAAGTGCTCACAATGGTGTCCTCGCACTTCGATGCACTTGTTAATCCGAGCTTTGAAACATTCCACACAACTGCGAATTGTGTCTGGTGATATTTGTGCACAAGCAGACCTGATTCGCTCGATCATGTTATCACGAGTTGTGGGCACTTCTTGATACACGCGATTCTTTAGATAATAACTTCCCTCGCGATTGCCGCATAATGTGCTGGACAACCGTCATGTTGAAACCACATGTTGTGTCGCACTTCCAAGCTTAGGTCTTCCAGTAATATTGGAAGTTGATTTTCTAAAAAGTCACGATATTTTTCATCGTTCAAATTTCCATCAATAAAATACGGACCGATAAGTTGATCTCCAATTATTCCACACCAAACGTTCACGGACCATGGACGCTGATGCTCAACTTCACGCAACCAATGTGGATTTTCTACACTCCAATAATGCATGTTGTGCCGATTATCGTTACCATGGTTTGTGAAAGACGACTCGTCTGTGAAGAGTACTAGAAAAAAGAAATTCGGGTTTCCTTGTATCTGCTGAACCGCCCATTGACAAAATGTCACTCGGTTCTGAAAATCATTTCCATGAAGTTCTTGATGCAGTGAAATATGATACGGATGATAATTATTACGTTTTAATACCTTCCAAACACTGGATAGAGACATTCCGGAATCGCGGCTTAGTTGTCGAGTACTAACATGAGGATCATGAGTGACTGCAGCTAAAATTGCAATTTCATTATCAACTCCAGTAACTGTTACTTGACGCTTCCTTTTTTTCGGTTGTACACTTCCGTCAGTGATGAAGTTTCGGACAACCCGGTAAGAAGAAGCGCGTGAAGGAACACTTTTGTGGAAAACGTTGAGCATAAATCGTGAGAGCATCATTGATATTCCTGCCACTTTCTCCATAAATGAGAATCATTTCAATCTTCTGTTGCTGAGATAGAATTTCCATTGTAAAAGTAATGAAGTAAGGTAATGAGGAAATACAACGACACCCAAACCAACTCAAACGAACGTGACCAACAACAATAGCCCAAACGAAAGCAACCAACACACCCAAATCAAATGAACACAATCAACCTTCCTAATGAATAAACGTTAAGCACGGACGGACGCGGTTATCGCTCGGCCGGAATGACGTCGAGGATTGTAGACAGTGGAGACTCGATGATATGTAATGTCTACATCCAAAATCGACTGTCGTCAACCATCTGCATTCGGGAATGGTTTTCGACAGTTTTATCACTTTTACTGTTCCGTTGCCAAAAGTTCAAGCACCCCGATGGATGGTGAGAGGCAAGGGGACTCACCGAAATTAAGCACCCCGAAGGGAATAGACAACTACTACGTCCGCGTCGTTATTCCTGGGTAGAGCTAAAAGTAGTGTCAACAATTTCATTTTTCGCAATTGCAGCACCATCTATCGCGAATCGAAACAAATTTTCTGGATAAAACTTACGTATTTCGTAAAGAAGAATCTGAATCTGTGATAAAAAATTGGGGTTGCCATTTGAAATTACAAAGTTACCCCTACCCCTGCCTCCTGTGGGGATGGGGGTGGGGTAAATTTTAACAAATCTTTTTTACCCCTCGAAAATAAAAAGTTTTTATTCAAAACATTTTTTCCGTAGGATGCGTATTTTTTGAGATATTTCGTTGTCTCAAGTTAAAAAAAACACCCTGTATATGCTACCAAATCAAGATACCGCTGCGAAGTACTATGGATGCATTCACTATAGGTGTATTTATTTGTTATCACTTAATGAGAATTTGCTTCCTCATAGAAAGAGGTTTTCCTATAACAAAAGAAGAAAAATTCTTAACTATTTCTCAAGCTTATGTTTCTATCTTACCGAAACTCTTATTTTCAGAAAATCAGAGAGCCCATCAAAATGTCAATGGATATGTTCTGCCAAAACAAACAACTTTTCAACTTACGGTAATGTTCGTCAATAGGTCAATCAATGCATCTTGAAGTCGCGAATAATTACATCAAATACAAGACTCTTTTATTTCAAATTTATAAAAAAATCCTCTTGAAAACAAATTAAATAATTTTGTTAAGAAATTTAAAAATGATATTAAAAGGTTATGGTAGGTCATGAAAAGTTCTTCAATTGGACAAACGATGCGTCTCGAAGACGCGAACAAATATTTTTTAAATTTGTATACCGGTATTGCTAGATCGTGAGAGGTCATAGAAAGTACATCAATAGGTCATTCGACGAGTTTTGACAAAGCGAACAAACATTTCAGATACAGTACCGTAGACCGTATAAGGTTCTTTAATTGGGCAATCGATGCGTCTCGAAAACGCAAACAAATATATAATATGCACTACCAGTGTATTCCCAAAACTAAAAAAGTTTTCCTCATATGAAAAGATGAACAATATATTTTATTAATTCATATATCGGCGTTGCTACATGATGAGAGGTCATAGCAGGTTCGTCAATAGGTCACTCGCCGAGTCTTGAAGATGCAAACAAACATGTCAGATACAGTACTGTAGTATTCCTAATATAATCAAAGCTCTTCTGTTATAAACCGAAAATACAAGTTTTTTTTAAACTTCATAAATCCGTACTGGTGAGTCATAACACATAAAAAACTGAGTGTAATGTTTACACGGATTTCAGGGTAAGGATTACCTGCAACAAAAATTACCCCATGTGGGTAAACTTTACCCGCACATCTCGGGTATTCTTCTGTTTTTACTTACTTTCGGAGAGAAATTCTCAATGTTTACCTCGAAGGCCATGTAAACTGGTCCCTGGAAAAAGTTCCTCGAAGACACGAGATTGAACCAATTCACCAGGTGTAAGAAACACACCTTCTCCGGGGAAGTCTGGCTTTGACAGAACTTTAGGGTGCTTAGAGTGGGTTCCTCGATGACACGAGATCCAGCCAATGATCCAGGTGTAAAAACACATCTTCTACGGGGAAATCTGATTTTTCACAGTACTTTAGGGTCCCTGGAGTAAGTTCATCGACGACACGCGATCCAAACAATGCCCCAGGTGTAAAAAACACATCTTTTACGGGGAAATTTGATTTTTCACAGCATAATTTTCTCGAAGAAGATGTTGTTCGCATGCTTGGTGCAAGGGTGTGATGTCCGGAGTGTGATTTCTGCGAGCGCAGTTCATCACCGGAAGTCAAACTCAGTTCAAAATTAGTTTGTAGAAATGTTTGTAGAATTCCCGTATGGAATTTCCATAGAACGCTTTTGAGAGCTGTCACATTTATTGTCACAAAGAGCTATATTTGCCTAATTGATTGATGGTTAAATTGCCCGTGCGCGCAAATAATTAAAACAGTTATGCATACTGCAAATGTAAACAATCGCCTTTTCACTTGTAAAGACTAATATGTTGGGTTATTGCAAGAAGCAATGACAGATACTCTTAGCTCACGGTAATATTCTCTGCTTACCCATCAGAGCAAGTAATAGCAGACAGATTACTCCCACCATAGGTAATATTTATATTCTACCTACATCAGCGAGTAAAAATACGAAATTACCTGCAACAAAATTTACTCCTAGTTTTTTCTGTGAAAAGGTTCAACAATAGGCCGATCCATGGGCCTCGAAGAAGCGAACAAAAATACACTAGATATATTGAATTGCTTTATTTTGAATACCAAAAAAGTTTATTCAAAAAAATGTTTCATTCATCTCTGAACTCGAAAAAAAAACTGCTTCCAAATGGCCAATTTAGCTCAAAATCTTATCAGACCTGGATAACAGTCGAAGCTACAATTAGTTTAAGTTTTATGATCATAGCTCTTTTAGTTTTCGAAATAATGATGAGCAGAAAAAAATTACATACGCACATACACACACATGGGACATTTTTTGAAAATTGTATTTACGAGCTCCTGGGGTCGAATTTATCAAAGTATTTCAAAAAAGTAGATTTGAAGATTTAGATCGTTACAAACCTCCCTCTATGAGAAAGCAGTTCTGGTCTTGTATTTCGATTATTTTTTTGCAGATCCTCCCTCCTGACGATTATACTTTTAGTTAAGCATTGTATTATTTTGTTCCAAATTCAACAATTTTGTTAAAAGGGCATCCTTTTTTGTTGAAAATTCAACAGTTTTGTTAAAAATTCATCTTCTTTGGATTTAAAATTTTTATGTTTTGGTAGAAAATGACATTTATGTTGAAAATTAAACAGAACTCTTCCTTGGTTGAAAATGAAATCTCTGTATCAAATAAATATATTTTCGACTCAATTAATATTATTTTGAATTAAAGAATTATTTATTTGATTTAAATTAACCTGAAAACTCGATTCAAGTATGGCCAAATTAGATAAATGAAGGACATATACATTTCTCTGTAAGGGACTAATAAAATTTCAACGAATATAATCCTTTTGAGTCAAGGAAATCATTTCCTTAAATGTTCGAAATATTTATTTGAATCGAGAAAATGCAGCCAAAGAATTCATTTCTGAAGATTAACAAAAGATATGTTTCTGGTTCAAATAAAAATTACTACAGTTAAAGAATATTTCCTTGATACAAAGAAATACGATATGAAGTAAATGCATTCACTTGGTTCCAAAATTTTTGTTCGGTGTGGTTCGAAAATGAAAAATTGGTTAGGGAATATTTAGAGAAAAGTCAAGGAATTAACAAATTATAATCCAAGTTTAATTGATCTCTCATAAATTGACTGTGATATTTCATTTATAGTGTTTGAAATCATTTATGTTACAGATAATAATTCGCGGTATCGATTTTTTTCCTTTTTCTCATTTTGTCCCTCATGATAGACTTTGTTTCTCGTATGGGTATTTAGAATCTTTTTCCACTTTTTTTTAGTACCTGGTGGCGATTCGCTACCGCGGAACTCGATAAACTACTGAGAGCCTATTTAATATTATTCACTGCGAACAGCTTCTCGCGCATCAACATATTACTTATTATCAATCTTGCGACTCATATAACTGATAATAGATCCTACTGTGTAACCCATTTGCAGCATCAAATTGAAGCCCGACTGTAGAGTAAAGAGAGATCGACTGATCGGCCCGATAGCAATCGCAATATAATTACACCGCACCGTGCGACTGATACAATCGGTAGGTGTAAATTGAACGTGGAAGGCCGTTTTTTTTCTCAACAATGGCAAATTTTTCGAGTTCCCTCCGACACATTCCAGCGAATGCCCTGAAGAGACAATGTAATGGGCGAGCAATTAGGCACGAGCGATTAAAAGCAGATTTTAATAGGCCAGAGTAAGCGCCCGAAGAGGATTGTGCTCGTGCTCTCTTCACACACACTCTCTCTCTCTCTCCCTCTCTCTCTATCTCTATCTCTATCTCTCTATATATATATATATATTTTTTTTTTTTTCTTTTTGTTTTTTCTCTCTTCTACTACTGCTGTTGCTGCTACAGTCCAAAGACGATAAATCTTTCTAACATGTATGTAGTAACTAGTAACCGATTCACATTTATACGACTGTTGTGAGATATTAGCTATTACAAAGAGTTATGACTCTTCTTGGCTCACCCACTTCTCTTCTCTCTTGAGCACACTCACCCTCCGGCCTACGGGATGCAGGAATGACTGTGATCGCGGGTTATGAATTATGCCGCGAAACCCCCTCGTTTTCAGTTTTCGCGCCTGCAAAAGTGTCGACCCTTCCACGAATTTGCCAGAGCTTGATTTTTTTTTGTAATAACAGAAATTATCCTGTCCTTGAAAGAGGTACTCGTTATCTTAGGGGTCGTCCATAAACTACGTTACAAATTTGATGGGGGGCGGGTCACACCAAAAACTGCGGTTGGTAACATGTTGGTGGGAGGGGGATCCAGTAGAGCAGTCGGAACGGTACAGTTCAATAATAACTTGATAAGTTTGAAAATCACTTTAATATTTTTTAGACTTCATACGCTTTCCCGTATTCTCCTCTTTTTCCAATTTCAAAGAATAAATTTTTTCTCCTATTTTCAAGAAATGTTCCATTTTCTCGATTTTAGTTAAAATTTTTGTTTTGCTCAAAGATTCTACAATTTGGTTGAAAATATAATTATTTTGTTGAAAATGCAACTATTTGATGAGTCGTCATTTTTTGTGAAAAATTCAACAACTTGGTTGAAAGTTGAACTACTTTGTCAAAAATGTATCTCTTTATTTGAGAATCTCTTTAAATAAATTACACTTTTCGTTGAGAATTGCTCTTTTTTGTTTAACTGAAAATACAACTATTCCATTTTTGGTTAAAAATTTATATTTTCAATTAAAAATTGATATTTTTTGTTAAAAAAATTATGTATTTTGTTGAGGATTCAACTATTTTGCTGAAAATTTGATTTGTTTGGTTGAATTCAACTTTGTTTATTTAAAATTAAGATAGTTTTTGATTGAATATCAAGTTTTACAGGTTTTGTTGAGAATTTATCAATTCCGTTGAAAATTCTACTTTTTTGGAGAAAATGTAACTATTTGCTGAAAAATTAAACTATTCAATATTGTAAAAGTTAACTACTTGGTAGAAAATTAACTTTCTGTTGAATATTCATAGTGTAGGGTGAAAAATTCATGTATTTCGTTGATAATAATTCATCTTTCTGACTATAGTATTAATCTTTTTTTTTTTTTTTTGAAAATTCATCTTTATGGTTGTGGATTCAACTATTTTTTTGAAAATTCGCCTGAACTGAAAATGCTATTTTGCCATTTTTGGTTTAAAACCTATTTTTCAGATGAAAATGCAACTATTTGATGGGGAATTGATCTCTCTTGAGTACAAATGAGGGGCTGATGGCAAAAGCGGACTAGAAGAAGAGTCGGAGAAAAAACGGGTTGATTATTTCTCAGCGCAAGAACGAAGTAGGTCAAGCGTTAAGAGCAAAAACGAGTTGAAGATTTAACTCGTTTTTGCCCGTAGCGCGTGGACTAACCCATTTTTGCCCGCACTCATATTTCGATTCGGTTCAACTCCAACCGAACTCTTGATTCGTTTTTGGCTGCGATGATATTTTCGTTTCGTTCGCGCTTGGACGATTGAGAATAAACAAAATTGATGGGTTCATCTCCATAATAGCTCAAGAGTAATAACAACGATTCTTCAGAAGAGTCAAAAAACGTACTCAAAAATGGAGTTTTTAATTTTTAAGAAACAAATGTACACTCCTAAATTACATCAATGCTCACGGTGTGCCTCGACTGACTTCAACCCAAAGGGGCTTGCATATGCAGTTTTTTTCTGAATATGCTTCTGGGATGCCCCACGATCATTTTGAGCCTAAAAAGAAAAAAATCGCTGGGCCGTTTTTGAGGAAACTCTTTTTTTTATTTTTTTGAGGAGGTTAATTAACACATTTTAATGAAAATAAGTTATACGTGGAATTTCATTGGCTCAAACCATTCAGTTTGGCATCCAAAAAAGAGCTACAGGTGCTGAACATCTTACGAGAACTGAATAATAATTCAATAATTTTGAAAAATGGTGAAAAAAGTGAGAAAAAATCAGTTCTTTAAAAATTGCCTTATTCCAGTTCATCCTGTGTCCCAAAGACCTTAACAAGAATTAAAGTTCTTTCAATTTTCTGCAAAATCGAATGTTCTATCTCCAAAAGTTTGGGAGTTATGGTCTTAAGAAGTCGATTTTCAGCGATTAATTCGAATGAAAAAAAATATGTATATAGCTTTGGGGAAATAACTTATTCCCTATGCATATCTGGTAAAAATGAAATAATAATTATTGAAGAAGACTTAATTTTGAGTAGATCTAAAAAAAGACATTGCTCTAGCTCTAATAGAACTAAAATTAGGGCCTTTTGAGTATGACCCTTTTTTTATGAAATTTTGTTTAACATCAATTTTATGAATAAAATGTATCGTTTTTCAAAAGAACTCATTTTCTCAGCGTTTTAGGTGAAAGTTGACAATGAGTTATTGAAAAAAGACTTAATTTTGAGTAGATATGGAAATAAAACAATATTCTGGCTGTAATAAAACCAAAATGATGGCCCTTTTTTATGAAATTTTGTTCAATATCAATTTTTAAAATAAAATTTATCGTTCTTCAAAAGAACTCATTTCCCGAGCAACTCAGGAGAAAGTTGCCACCAGATAGGTTAAGGAGGACCTGATTTTTCTCAAATCTAAAAAAAAATAATTCTTCAACTCTAATCGCATCGAAATTGTGGACTCCCAAAAATAAAGTTTTTTATGGAATTTTGTTGATTTTTTTTTAATTTTTCGTTTCTGGAGGATGAGACATGGAAAAATGATTTGATCATATTGCGTGTCTTGTACTTGAATTAAAGAAAGACTTAATTAATTTAATTATGAACTGCAAACTTTTTATTAACGATATTCTGAAAACATGATTGTGAGCTTAAAATGAGTGAACAGACTTCATCATCTTCAATGCTCAGGAACTTATTTCTTTTTAAAAATGAGATCTTTTATTTTACAAATTGATAAGATTTTGATTTCGTATTTAATTTCTTTAAAAAATGATAATTAACATAATTTCATTATAAAAGGATCATATTCAGAAGGCCATAATTTCGATGCGATTAGAGCTGAAGCATTATTTTTTTATATTTGAAAAAAATCAGGTCCTCCTTAACCTATCTGGTGGCAACTTTCTCCGAAGTTGCTCTGGAAATGTGTTCTTTTAAAGAACGATAAATTTTATTTTAAAAATTGATATTGAACAAAATTTAATAAAAAAGGACTATTCAGAAGGCCATAATTTTGATTCTATTACAGCCAGAGCATTGTTTTCTTCTTGTATATACTCAAAATTAAGTCTTTTTTCAATATACTCACTGTCAGCTTCCACCTAAAACGCTGAGGAAATAAGTTCTTTTGAAAAACGAGAAATTTTGTTCATAAAATTGATGTTAAACAAAATTTCATGGAAAAAAAGGGTCATATTCAAAAGGCCCTAATTTTGGTTCTATTAGAGCTAGAGCAATGTCTTTTTTTAGATCTACTCAAAATTAAATCTTCTTCAATTAATTATTATATCATTTTTATCAGATATGCATAGGGAATAAGTTATTTCCCCAAAACTATATACATATTTTTTTCATTCGAATTAGTCGCTGAAAATCGACTTTTTAAGACCATAACTCCCAAACTTTTGGAGATGGAACATTCAATTTTTTTTGATTTTGCAGGAAATTTAAATAACTTTAATTCTTTGGGACACAGGATGAACTGGAATAAGGCCATTTTCAAAAAACTGTTTTTTTCTCACTTTTTCACCATTTTTCAAAAATATTGAAGAGTTTCAGTTCTCGTGAGATGGTCAGCACCTGTAGCCCATTTTTGGATGCCAAACTGAATGGTTTGAGCCAATAAAATTCCACGTTTAACTTATTTTCATTAAAATATGTTAATTAACCTCCTCAATAAAATCAAAAAAAGAGTTTTCTCAAAAAGGGCTCAAGCGATTTTTTTCTTTTTGGGCTCAAAATGATCGTGGGGCATCCCAGAAGCATATTCAGAAAAAACCTGCATATGCAAGCCCTTTTGGGTTGAAGTCAGTCGAGGCACACCGTGTGCTGAATTGATGCCTGAAATGTTAGATTGGAAAAATATATTATATTTTTTTTTAAATTAGTGATAATTATCAAAAAAATTAATTTCATTTATAATACGCATAATATTTTGCAACTGAATGATCAATACCATGGGGCCCTAGAAAAAATTGGTTTTTCATTGCCTAGAATTGGAAAAGTAAAATAGGAATAATTACACGAAAATTGTTTCAAGGGGATTGGCAGCGATTCGGCACATGATTCGCACTAAATCTCAACAATTTATAGACAAAGAGTTTTTATATTGAACACATGAAAGTTATTCAATTTTTTTTTTCATTTTATAAACAAATCTTATAAGCCATTATCGACATCAGCTATTTATGATGTAATGAATAAAGTTTTTCATACGAAATTGACCAAAAATTACTCGGAAATGACACCTAGTTATCATATATTTAGTAAAATGCACTGTTGGGCTATTTTCAAACACACTAGCTTGGTTCATTCAACGTTATCAAATGTTATTAACTAATTTACAAACCTTTAGGGATATTTCAATGACAATCGACAGTTCTTATCTTTAGAAACAATTTTTTTAACCAATTTTTATCATCTCATGCATTTATGAACTAAAAAATTCCACTTTTCACCCAGGAACTAACAGCCAATTATTTATCAATCATTCCTTGCTATTAATCAATAACAATAATTGATGATTGTTTAGACAAAATGAATTTTGTGGGTGATTCTGATACCAATCCATTTAGATTATTAAATTTTCAATTAGGAAAAGAAAACAATCCCACATATTTTCATTTATAAAATAACTAAAATTTAATATATTCTTTTTCACAAAAAGTCTTTTAATAAAAAGGAAAGATTTCTTTCATTGAGTTTGTTTCAAGAATCATAATTTTTAATTATTGGTTTTATGGAATCGTTGATGAATAATTGGCTATTAATTATTCTTCAAAGAGAAGCTGAATTTTTTGTTTATAAATAGGGCATTATTTCGCAACTGCAGTTCACACTCAGAAAAAAAATTGTCTGCTCGAAGACAAACTTGCTCAAAGTTTGATTTTCAAAGAAACATTTTTCTAAATAAATAGTATTAGGCCTTCAAAAATAAAGGCCAAAAACAAACTTGATTTGTTTTGGTAAAACGCATATTTTGTCATCTTTTTATCTCAAATGAAAGTTTAGGTTTCTGCATTTAAGAGCTTTGAGGTTGAATAGTCGGAATTTTCATTTTCATTAACAAAAATGAGCAATATTTAAAGGTGGCACAAGCCCCATGAAGTTTAACACGTATTTCCCATAAGAAACATGTACGGTTTTGTAAATTTAATTCAGAATCCTCAATATTAGCTGAATCGAGTTGATACTCAATATTTCTCTTCACAATTAGCCATAGAATACGAATAGAATTTTACTTTTGAAATACCTGTATCACCCCTATTAGTCTGTTTTATAGGGTCCAAACAAAATCCCGTAAGTGAAAGAATGGTTTTTGCGAGTTTCTCGCGCTAATTATGATTTTTTTACGGTTTTTAAAATGCAAATTGTTTCTGATACAAAAAATACCACTTTCTACTGATTACTAGATGTTGACGTAAATTTTTTAAACAATTTGTTATTGTTTTTAGCAATTTTATCTTAGAATGGAGATAGAAAGTCACGGTTTTTTTCAAAAAATTCCCACTTTTCGTCAAATTTCTAATCAGCGAGAGGTTGTTGTTTTTGTTCATTAATGTTAATGAACATAATTGTTCAACCAATTTATTATTATTAATAATATTATCTTTGAATAATGCTAGAAATGGCTGTTTTTTTATGAAATTTTGTTCCTTTTTCACTTGTAATGAGTTAGATTCATCTGAATATAGCAAAAATAGTTGTTTAAACAAATTATTATTGTCTGTAGCTATCTTGTTCTATATTAATACTAGATAGTGGCGGTTTTTTTCTGAATTTTTAAACTTTTGTCCATTTTTCAATTAGAGTGAAGTAATAATTAATTCAAGTTAAGAAAAGTAATTGTTTAAACAATCTGTCATTATTATCAATAATATTCTCTTTGATTAATGGTAGGAAATTGTGATTTTTTCAGAAATTTCTAACTCTTTATCTATTTTCCATTTGGAGTGACTTAATAATTATTTAAGTCGAGCAAAAATAATTGTTTTAACTAATTGTTAATAACTATCTTCATTCATATCCTCTCCGACTCTTTTTTTAGTCCGCTTTTGCTATCAGCCCTTCAAATGACATTCTTGTTGAAAATTCAACTTTTATATTCTCATAATTTATGATTGAGAAAGTAGTCTGAAATTCAACATCACATTTTTTTCAACGGATATCCACGTTTTGAGACCCCTGAAGCCGAAAATCAAGTTTTGGCGATGGCGTCTGTCTATCTGTCCGTCCGTCCGTTCAGTCTTCCGCAGGGTGACGGACAACTTTGCACGTAGCAACTTTGCCCAACTGTGCACGTCGATGGCCGGACGGACAACTGTGCACGTCCATCTGTGCACGTCCAAGACCACAGGAGCTCATCTGTGCACGTCGAAATTTCGACGTGTACAGTTGTCATTTGGACAACTGTGCACGTGCACAGATGGTA